>JAEQBH010007658.1:0-288795 GCA_016808115.1 Tetrastigma voinierianum
GGAAAATAAATTATTGGGGATTGATACTATTTCCCATATCTTTGGGAAGCTTCCATGTCGGCCGCTGGAGCGGCGGATTGGACCTTCGTGCAGGCTGGCACCCAAGGCTTGAATCTTTGGCGTGAAAAGGCACGAATGCTTCAATGGGCATGTCTCGCCGGGGTTTATTAAGTGGGCTGCGTGTTTCGTTGGGCGCCTCTTTCTTGGGCTGACGAGTGGGCACAATGAGCCTTATTTTTAAACCACATTAGTTGCCCCCGACCGCGTATGCGGTGTGCGTGAAGCGAGAAGTACATGGCGTTCTCGCATTGGGTGCGGTTTCCGCGTGTGCCTTTCGAATTTTGGATTAGTTAGGGCTTGGTCGTTTGTCATTTGTCTTGTGATGTGGTGACTCTTCGGTTTTCATGCTCATTTCTCCCACTTCTTTCAGTTTCTTTTTATTTCTTTCGTAGACATCCTCTATCTTGTGTGCCTTTGATCCTGAGACCTTTTTTTTGCCTTTAGCGAGCTCGGACTTCCTTCTCTCTTAGTCTTCTGTCTGAACCTTTTTGTGTAGAGTCTTTCTCTGGTGTCTTTCTTGGGATAGCCTTTTCTGTTGTATTCCTGGGTCCGTTGTGTCTTTGTCTCCTTGGTCTTTTTTCGAGTGATACGACGAGGCGCTAGGGTTGGGTTGGCCGAATTTTATTTTCATCATGGGTCCGGGTCGTTCTTTTTCTCTGCGTATAGGAGATGACTATTCGGTTGTTGCCGGTTTCTGGCGGACTGGCGGTGTCTCCGATCGTTCGGCCGGGGTTGAACTTCGAGATGCCCCAGAGGCGCCTCCTCTTCCCTTGGACAAGGGTAAGGAAAATAAACCCCGATTAAATATCTGGAGGTCGAATACTTGAGATCCGTCGTTCAGCATCTTTAACATTGGGTCCTAGCAAGGCCGGTCCCTCATATAGGGCCACCTTTGCCAGACGTTATCGGCCTCCCTTTGGAGTTCGAGTGTGGTCCCCCGACTTTTTGACCCTTTATGTGGTTTCCGTGCCTAAGTGTGCTTCTTTGAGGTGGCCTTCGATAATGGTCTTCGCTTTCCTCTGCATCCCTTCATAAAAGGGGTTTTGCAGCACTTCAATGTTTGTCCTTCTCAACTCGCGCCCAATGGTTGGGGTATCTTGGTTGCTGTTGGTTTCTTTAGGGACCAGGGGCTCGGTGTTCAGCCCTTAGCCTTGCTCCTTTATCTTTTTAGCCCGAAGGAGACCTTCGAGGGCTTCCTTTATTTTTAGGAGTTACGGCACTCCTGCGGTGATTCAGATCTTCCCTCTTCTCCGCGAGTACGTGGAAGGCGCTACTTCTTTGTTAGTGGCGTGGTGGGAATATGACCCTCTGAATGGGACGATACCCTTGGCGTTCCAGTGGCTTGGACCACCCCCGAGAATCTTCGTGAGTGTTCGTTCTGCTTTTGGTTATAACTTGTGTGCGGTCATTGGGTATTTCTGATTCTATCTGTATACCTCTCGGGTGCTTTCGAATTGATCAGTGAAAGATAACGTCATAAGCGTTAGCGGGCCAGCTAGGTCAGCTCGCTCGAATTGATCAAGTCAGACATTCCTGGCCCTTCGAGCTCGAGGTCAGCTCGCTCTGTACCTTTAGAGGTATGCCTCCTCGGTCATAAAGTTTCTCCCATTGAGCCTTATTCTTTGCCCCAGGAGCGCCGCCTCGCCAATCATGAAAGTTCTAGCATTTGGGCCTCAGCTGCCAAACCCGCTGGGGGGAACCTCTTGGCTCAGATTAGGGTGTCTCGGAAGCCTCGGGTTGAAACGAAAACCTCGGGGACTTCAGTTGAGAAAAGATCGACCCGGCTTTGGCCAAAGTTAAAGTTGGGGGCATCTTCATCTTCTCGAATCTACTCATGTCCATGCGCGGAGCAGATGCGGTCGCCTGGTTAAGGCTCTTACAGTCTTGGGTTCGCGGTCCCATTAAGGTGTGCAGCTGGCGGGCGAAGGTCCCTTGGGTAGGCGTTGGCGGCCGTTGGCGGTCACGCCCGTGCAGAAAGTGCGGAACACGCCAGCAGAAGAGGTTAGGTCACCTTGGCGGAAGAGTTGAGGAGGAAGATCGAAATCGAAAATGGTGGAGATGGGGACTCTTTGGCACACGTGCAGGAGCTTCGCGGCGGTGGAGTCTAGATCCATTCTTGGGATTTTGATCTCAAGAGGTCGGATTACGCGCACATTGATGAGGCTTTAGCCACATCTCTCGAGGGTCACCTCGTAAGTTCTCATACCTTGTCGTGTGCGATTCCGTTTTGTGTTGGTAGGCGAATTTACGTGGGTGTTGATTCTATCTTTAGATGCGTAGGTGGCGCTACTCATTTGAAGGGTTTGGCAAAGTCAAACTAAGCGAAAGTCATGCCAAAGCGGCAGGGCTTACAAAGTTTAGGATGGCTTCCGCTACCTTCTGACGGTGGCTGCCGGTCGAGTCGCGACTTATGGCCCAGGAGCGGTGAAGCTGAATATGATTTGAAGCATACCCACGTCGGCGCGTGCTTTCGGGCGAGGTAGAAGATGAAATCTGAAGCGGCAGCGGTGGCGAAGGCGAGCCCGAGGTTCGAGATGAGTTGCGGGTTGTGCAGAACGACTTGATGGAGGCCAGGGACGGGCTGCAGTCTGCCCAATATGAACTTCAGATGGTTAGGGATGAGCTTCTCACGTCGAGGCGAGGCTTCGGGAGTGGGAAGAAGCTGTGCTCTCGAGGGCGAGCCTGCGTGATAAAGACATTTGTTGGATGGGGCTCGTCGCGAGGGCGGTAGAGGCGAGCTGATTGAGAGTGCGAGCTGCGTGGGGACCTTCATCAGCAAATAACTTTGGTGGCTCAGCGGAACGAAGTTATTGGAAGGCGAGCCAGGGCATGCTGTGGGTTTGGGTGGCTTGCCTTTCGGAGTACATTTAATCTCTTTCTGTCGACCCGCCGGATTTAACTGGCCGCGACGAGGGGAGGGGATGAGGGTCCTTCTCTTGCGATTGATACGGAGAACCGGGCACCCCTGTGAGGCCCTCCCTTCTTCACCGTCTTCTCCTCCTTCGATGCACGATCTCACGTACTTGCGTCTTTATCTGCCGTCATGGCTGCTGTACTTTTTTTTTATATATATATATATATTTTTGTTGAGCCTGAGACCCAAGACATACGTAGCCTTTTCCTTAATGAATACTCATTTTATCACTTTACTTCTTTCGCCTCTACTTATGCTCTTCGCGATGTTACATGAGCAGAATGCTTTGGTGGCGTTTGAGTTGTGAGTTGAGCTCTTCAATGTGAAATTTCTTGGGCTCTGTTGGGTGATTTGCTGAATAGAGGCGATTCCTAAGTTTTGTATGGCTGTGGGTAAACCGAACTTCGTCAAAGTGAGCCTCTGCGGGCTCCGTCCGGCCGGTTGCGTGAGCTGAATTGATTCGTAATTGCATGGCTGTATTTGATGAGCTCAAACTCGTCAAAGTGAGCTACTAGGCTCCGTCACGGTGATTTGCACGGCAGATTGATTCGTTGGGGCTGCGTGGCTGGTGAGTAGTTGAGCCCTTGGCGGGGCTGGCGGGCTCGCGTGGGCTGCATGCGAGTTGGAAGGCGACTCTGGCCGCGTAAGCTTTGGTAGCTGACTCTGGGATTTGTATGGCTGAGACGAGCCCGACTCTGTTGCATGGCTGTGCGAGATTAGTCGAGCTAAATCATCTTTATTCTTTGAGCTCGGTCTTGGGCCTTGTGGTATTTGAGTAACTGGTGAATTGACTCCCCCAGTAACACGTCTGAGTTGGAGTGGGCTCTTAAGCCCCAGGCGGGTGGAGTTCAGCGGTAGATAACTGGTGAAACCTCTTAGGATATAGCACATCTTGAGTAAACGAACTCGTCAAAGTGAGCCCCTCTTGGGCTCTGTCGGTGATTTACTTTGAGCTAAAGCGATTCCTAGAAATTTGCATGGCTTGTCTTGAGTAAACGAACTCATCAAAACAAAACTCTTGCAGGCTCTGGCGGCGGGCGCGGTGGCGATCGGCTGAGGCGAGTTGACTCGGTAAGTGTGTGGCTTTGTCTTGAGTAAAATTTGAACTCGTCCGAAGTGAGCTCTTGCGGGCTCGGTGGCGAGGCGCTTGGTGGTGATCCGACCACGGTGATCGACTCGATGAGGTGCGTGGCACGTTACGAGTGGTGAGGCTGCGTCGAAGTGAAATTTCTTGATGCGGGCGGCGGGCCAGCAGTGGCGATCGGCTGAGTTGATCTTACTCATTGAGGCTGCGTGCTTTGTCTTTGAGCTCGAATTGAACTGTCAAAGTGACTCGCGGGCTCGGGCTACGAGGCCTTAGTGGCGATCCAGCTGGCGATCGACTTCGTTAAGGGTGCGCGTGGCTGTCTTGAGTAGATGAACTCGTCGAAAGTGAGCTCGCGGGAACCGATGGCCCGGGCCTTGATGGCGATCCGGCTGGTGATCGACTCGTGGGTTGCGTGGCTTTGTCTTCGAGTAGATGAACTGCGTCGAAGTGAGCTACTAGGCTCGGTATTTGGGCGCTTGGTGGCGATCCGGCGAGGCGATCGACTCGTTAGAGCAAGTGGCTGTCGCGAGTAGATGAACTCGTGAAATTAATTTCTAACGGGCTCGGTATTTGAGGGCCTTGGTGGCGATCCGGCTGGTGATCGACTCGTTGGCTGCGTGGCACGTCTTGAGTGAACGAACAGTCGAAGTGAATTTCTGCGGGCTGCGGTAT
This sequence comes from Tetrastigma voinierianum, assembly GCA_016808115.1. Classification (NCBI taxonomy): domain Eukaryota; kingdom Viridiplantae; phylum Streptophyta; class Magnoliopsida; order Vitales; family Vitaceae; genus Tetrastigma; species Tetrastigma voinierianum. The sequence goes on from JAEQBH010007658.1 coordinate 4,734, forward strand.
TTGAGGCAGCGGTGGCGTCAGGCTGGATCGATCACGACTCATTGGGAACTGCGTGGCGCATCTTTGAGTGAATGAACTCGTCGAAGTGAGCTCTTGCGGGCTCGGTGAGCCTTGGTGGCGATCCAACTGACTGATCGACTCGTTAGGCTGCGTGGCACATCTTGAGTAGATGAACTTCGTCGAAGTGAGCCGGGTGCGTGTGGCCATTCGACCACGATTTTCTTGGAAGGTGTGGCGTCTTTAATGCGATTTATGGAGAATTTGAAAGCGTTTGTGCGAATTCGAGTGCTGGCCTTCTTATAAATGGCGGCTTCACATTGCTATGGAGTTTATACTTTGGATGTCTGCCTTTAAGTTTGTGGCGAGATACGTGAGAGATGGTAGTGAAGCTTGAGTAGATCTTCGCCCAGGGATCATATGAAGATTAAGTTTAGTTTTGTCGGACTTACCTTGTAGGAGTTGTGAACACTAGTCTCCCATGGGGTCATGTTATTCCTAACCGTGCTAGGAATGTGTCTGGAGAGGGCGGCGCATTTCTTGTGTCGCCTTCTCCATTTTCTATTTTTCTTTTTCTTCCTCTCTTTTCATCTCTTTCTCCTTCTCCTTCGTTCTCTCTTCCTTCCTTTCTTTTTTTTTTTTCACATCTCATTCTCCCCTTTTTTGTTTCTTCTTTTCTTCCACATCTGTTTCTCCCTCTTTAGCACAAACTCCTTCCATCCATTTTTTCTTCTTCTCCTCTTTTCCACCTTTCGGCCTTCTTAGTTTATTTTCATATGCGTTTCTTTTCCTTTTCCTCCACAGTTTTTTTTTTTGAGGAACTGTAATGTATACTTCAAGATGTAATCGATGACACTACGGTGTAATTGAATGTAATCGATTGGAATAAAGAGACTTTTTCCTTGTAAACTATGTGCTTTCTCCATTCTATTGCATGTAATTTTTACGAGCATTATATGCGAGTTGCTTATGACGTCTAACAAAATAACCAGTAAATGGTCGAATCGTTAGCGAAATTGATAAATACTCATTTGAATTACAAACCAAGGTCTCTGCGATAACGTTTAAGATGTTCGCATTCTAGGCATCTTCCATAAAAATTTTCCCCTCCTACATTTGGAGCTCATGTAGTTTGCACAGTCGACTGACTCGAGATATGATGCCAAGGGGGCGCTTCCTAGTTAGAGGCCCGGTTTCACCCGTGTCTTGGTCTTCCTTCTTTGGCGGGAGCTTTTTAAGATCGAATCACCCAGGCATGTGGCTCCTGGGTTTGACTTTTGGTTGTAGTACCTTCACACAAGTGCACCGCTGGTAGTCTTAAATGCGCCTTAGAACCTGCTCCGTTTTTCATCTAAGAGATCAGATTTAGACGGAGAGCCTCGTCGTTGTGCTCCACTTATTCTTAACTCGATCCTTGGGGACTTTGTCAGGCCTCGGCGAGGGGTGAATGGGTTTCTCGGGTTCTTTGACTTATGTGTTGTCCTGCCGACCCATAATTACCTCGAGAAGGTATTCTACTCATTTTCCTTTAAAAGTCTTCCAATTTGGTCTTAAGCGGCCTTAAGGGTTCGATGGTGACCGACTGGCCGTTAGGCTGGATGTCTTTGAGGCAGTAATTCTTAATTCGAGCTCGACACGAAATCTCCCCGAATTTGGTGTTGTCAAATTGTTTTTTCGGATTGTCTAGACACGAGGCTCTTGGGATACGACACATATGATGGCTCGCCACCTGAGTGCGTATCTTACGACGTGATTGTGGTAAAGGCTCGGCCTCGACCCACTTGGTGAAGTAATCTACTACGGCGATGATGAATTTACATTGGCCTTCGAGAGCGAGAGGGTCTAATATGTCCAAACCCCATTGTTGGAAGGTCAGGGGCTTGTGATTGACGTCAAGGGCTCTGATGGGAGGCGTGAGATCTTGGCGTGCTCCTGGCAGATCTTGCATTTCTTGACTAGGTCGGTTGCGTCTTTGAGTATTGTAGGCCAGTAGTATCCCTATCTCAAGACCTTTCCTGCCAATGCTCGAGCTCCGATGTGATTTCCATATATACCTTCGTGTACTTCTCTTACCACGTATTCAGTGTCTTTTCTCGCGATGCACTTAAGGATTGGTGTGAAGAAACCTCGCTTGTACAGGCTACCCTTATGATTAGTGAACACAGCGTTTCATCCTTATTTTAGTACGCTTCTTTCGGTCGTCGGGTAGATGTCCGTCCTATTATGTCACGATGGATCTGCTTCCGGCTGGGGGGACGAACAGGCAACCTCCGCCGCGAGAGATCGATAGAGGGCTCTGCCAAGTGTTGGCAGTGTTGACTCTTCGGAGTCCTCTGTAAGTACATTGCTAACTTTGCCAAGGCGTCGGCTCGGGAGTTCTCTGCTACGAGGACATGTCGACTTGAACTAGCACAAATTTTTAATAAATCTCGTGCCTTTTGAGGTATGGGATCATCCTTCCACTTTAGCCTCGTAAGGTGTCTTATTTGTCTTACTACCGGTTGAAGTCCTTTGTAGACCTCACAGTTGGTCAACTTCCGATTGAATGGGCGAGTTGAGGCCCGCTATGTGGCCTATACTGAGTACCTCGTTGTTGGAGGCTTGAAATCCAGTGGTGCGTGCTAGAGTATACATTTCATACGGAGGTCGGGGGATTAAGACACAGCAAGCTCCACTTGTGCATTTGAGGCTCCATCCTGAGAGTTACAGATGGAGAGGTCATTCATTGTTGGCGTTCTCGTGAGGTTCGTGATGTGAATTCCATGACAAAGTCGGCTAAGACCTACCCTTTTATTACGAGTTTTAAGCTGCCTTACGTCTCCGAATTCGCTCGGCTACATGGCTGCATTTCATCGACCTTAGAAGGTCTGCGGTTTATGTAACACTTGCTTCATCGGGTATTACATTGGAACTTCTATGGTATGAGCCTAGAGTAAGGCGGGATTTCAGCTGCGCGATTCTGAACCGAATTAGTTTCTCCATCCTTGGGTACCTCTCCTCCCAGCTCCTCTCGGCTTGACTCTGATAGTAAGTGGGTCTTTGCGCTCGTTCTTTGTCTCCCGGCGGGAGCCGGCGTTGAATCTGAGCTCTGTGCATCGATGATCTTTCGCGGATTACTAAATCGGGAGAGCTCAAATACGTTTTCAAAGCTGAGAATGCCTCTTCGCACTTCGTATCCCATTGAAATGCCTTCTTCAGGACTTAGAAGAAAGGCTGGCATTTGTCACTTGCCCTGGATATGAACCGGCTTAAAGCGGCGATCCTTCCCGTCAGGCGCTGAACTTCCTTTATACCTGATGGCGAAGGCATGTCGAGCACAGCATTTATCTTGTCTGGATTTGCCTCAATTCCTCGGTGGTTAACTATGAAACCCAGGAATTTTCCGGCTGATACTCCGAAGGCACACTTGGCTGGATTTAGTTTCATGTTGTAATTTCTCAAAATCTGGAACGCCTCGGATAGATGGGCTATGGGCTGGTTGTGGTGGATTTTACCAACATGTCATCTGTCCTGCACCTCCATGGTGGCCATATATATGCCCTACGGAACATCGGGTTCACCAACCTCGTCGTAGCTCTGGCGTTCTTGAGCCGGCGCATCACACGATAGCGATGGGTTCCACTGTATTTGGCGGCAAGCGAGGATGTCTTTTCTTGGTCGCACAGGTCCATCTTGGTTGGTTGTGGCGGGAGAAGGCATCCATAAGCGAGAGTTAAGTCGCCGGCGGTGGCATCTCGGTAAGTCGATTCGCGTGACGTCGCGCGGGCGCGCTTTGTTGTCTTCGGTGAAGTCGATCGCGGTGACGCCGTTTGCTTTTTAGCGAGTCTGACGTTGGCTAGCCACTCAGGATATTCTACCTCCTTGATCGCTCTGCTTGGAAGGAGTTCGACTTCGTTGATGGATTTTTGTCTTTACGGCGTAGCTCCTCCTCTTTTGTTTGATTAAGCTTGAAGGATGGGGTGGCGTTGATCTGTGGTGATGCAAGTAGGATCAATTCCTCCCATGTCCACAGCTTCCATGCGAAGGCGTCTTTGTTACGTCTTAAAAAATGGATAAGGAGGTTTTGAGGTCTTAGCTAGCTTAGAGCTGATAGGCGAGATGTTCGGGGTCGTCGTCACAGCTTGATACCCGGTTCCGAGTTCTTACGAGGGGCTCGGTCGAGTGAGCACCTCGTCACGCATGTCGAGCTCATCCAGGTATATGTTGTCGATCGTTTTCTGTTTCATGGATGCTGAGTAGCATTCCACGGCCCTTTCGTTGATCTCCTCGAACCATTCCTACTCCGATTTCTGATGAGAACTTGATCTCATCATGTGAGTCCGCGGAGGATGGCTTTTGTGCATTGAGAGAGGGTGCGCGAAGCCAACATGTTATAAGCGGATGGGCCTGCGATGGGAATCTTTGCATAGTCGTCGCACGGCATGGGGATCTCCCGAGGTGATACCGGAGTTGTATTAAACCTATAGGTAATACCTTTTCCACGAGAGAACCCAGTAGATAGTGTTGACGGGTTCAGTTTCTCCGCCAGATGCCCACGTTTTATCGAAGGGTGACTCGAAGATGATGTGTTGAACTCAGATTGTCGATGGGACGATGAAGTTGTTTTGTTAGTCCTGGCTTGCCACCCAGAACACCGGTGGGTGGGTCATGAAGGGTGTTGGCATCCCTCAGTCGAGTCGAGAATGTGATGGACGTGTCGAGCAGCGGTAGTTTAGACCTTTGCTTGTATTCAGCTATCTCTGATGACATGATCTTGCTAGATGGGCCTTAAATTTGGCCCGGACTCCCCTCCTCCTGAGATCCTCACGAGATTACAGTTCACAAGGGTTGTTAGTCTTTGAGTCGTCGTCTGCCCAGGGGTGGTGGTTCTTTGAGCGGGGCCTAGTTCAGCAGGTCGGGCTTTGATTTTCGGGGGGATATGAAGTGTCAGTGCCGCCGTGTCAAGTACTCTCTTGGATTGTATGCGGTCGTCAGGTGCGATTCAGTGATCCCTATGGAGCTCGCGATTACTTGGAGTTGTCTCTTGTTGCGGTCGGATTTCATTTGAGTTGGCCACCTCTCGAGGCTGTTCGTTTAAATGCGGGGACTTGTGATCTGCGGGGTTGTTAAGAGGTGGCTGGCCCGAGGCCCGGGTGCGTCGTCGTCTTCGGTTGCGGTGGACAGGACGATCTACGAGGTTCCCACGCAGCACCGAGGACCGTTCTCCATCATAGCCCGGAGACCTTTCTGCATCGTTTTGTCTGTTGAGGCTTAAAGTCCTCATCGCTTGTCTGTCAGCTTTTTCTTTATAGTGGAAGAGCTCTCTTTCTTGGATATGAGGGCTTCTTCACCGTTAATATACTTCTCCGCTTTTGCAAGCACCTCAACCATGCTTGCTTGGGGATTTTTGGAGATGGAAAACATCCAGGTCTTTATTTGCACCCCTTTAAGCCCGACAATGAATGCGTGATCGCTGGAGAACTTCGTCGGGTATATCTACCTTTAGGGCTCGGCATTGAATCTTTGGACATAAGAACTCGGGCTTTCTTGCGAGGCTGTTTGATGAAGTCAGCCGGATAGCGGCTTTCTATCGATCACGGCTGATGAAGTGAGACGAATCTGATGGATGAAAGCTCTGCGAATTAGGAGATTGATGACGGTGGGGCCTATTAAACCATGCCAAAAATTTGGGCCTTTTAGGGTGATGGCGAAAGCTACGCATCTGCAGGATCTTGATACCATGCGGCTCAGTTGGTTTTGTAAGTGTTGAGATGATCATTTGGATCTCACGCCATGACGCTTCCACTTGCGGCATCACGAATTTTCTTTGGGAGGGAAATGGAAGCACCTCATTTGTGAAGGTGATTCAGTTTGTTGTACCAAGGTATCCATGGTGTCAGGAGCGCATCCTCTTACTACCTTCATCTGGTGAGCTCTTCTTTGGAGGCTCTTGAACCTCCTCTCCCGTGATAGTTCTCTACTCTGTTTGAGGTGCGTAGTTCTTCGTTCCAGATATGCCACCGGCGTTAGCAGTTGCCCTCCTCTTCGAGGGGCGATTGTGGTCGTGCCACGGCTGGGTTAGACTGCTTCTTGACACCTCGGGGAATGTCGAGATTGTGTTGCTCCTCAGGGGGAGGGAAGTTGTAACCTTCCTGAGCTCGTCGTGTCTCATGTAGGCGTTGCATACGCACGGTAAGTTGCTGCAACTCTTCATCGGGCGTCGGTTGGTGAGGCGGAGCGCCTCCACCTCATTCGTGTTAGCTTGCATTGCTTCTAACGTGCCGGAGGTCGGCTGTCTGCGTTACCTAGTTGGTCCTGCATCCTTGGAGGATTAGCGTTGCTCCTACTTGTGTTCCGAGTCGATACCATCAGTAACTGAGAAATCAGTTATATTTGTATAGGAACTGTCGTTCCCACAAACGGCGCCAACTGATGATGCTTTTTTTTTTAACCGAAACTGGGCTGGAGCGTGTAGGGGTCGTTAAGTGGACTTGGATTCTTGTGAGCTTAAACTGAGGCTGCAGGATCGTCTTGTCTTTGAAATTAGAATCGTTACTGCTTGGCCCGGTGTGCGAGGCTCGGGATGTAACCTCCTCTTGCAAAAACAAGAAGAGGAGTGGCGAGGCTTTGCGGGTGCGTCTCACGTCACCTAAGTCAGTTTCTTTCTGAGAGAAAAGAGAGACTGCTTAGAGGGCGAATGTGTTGCATATGTTTGCGTATGAGTATGCGTACCTTTCACCGATGTGGTGGTCTTATATTTATAGTAGATGTTCTACCAGTTGGATGGTGATTAGGATTCATTCCCATTGGATGGGATATTTCACATTGTGTCGGTATCGGATTTGGTAAAGGATATAGAAAGAGCAGTTTATTTGGGATAATCTTTCTTCCTTATTGGGGGATCCGGTTTGATGATGAGATGTTATTATCTTTCTTTCCTTATTGATGAGATTTGGTTGGATTCGCAGGATAATATATTATTGGGGATTATTTTATTTCCCTTATCTTTGGGAGACTTCCATAATGTCGGCCTTTAGACTGGCCAGTTGGACCTTCGTGCGGGTGACGCAAGGGCTTGAAGATCTTGATGAAAAATGCTGAATGCTTGATAGGCGTGTCTCTCGTGAGGGTTTAGTGAGTGGACTCAAGTGTTTCTTTACAGATTTGGCTCTTCTTGGGCTAACAATTGGGCACATGAGCTTATTTTTAAACCACTATGGTAGTTAGTCTGGTGCGCCTGTCTTTTGGTATCTTTTTGAAAGACATAAACTTTAATATGGGGTTTGAACGGTGGAGATTGAAAGTATTGTTGGGTAGGCGTTTAGTAGCTTACAGTTTTCCTATTTTGAACCCTCAGTGGGTTCTGTCATCTGTGGTAGATGATAAGGGCAAAATGGTAAACGGACATTGTGGGTGTACCCAAAAGAATTCCTCTGTCTCCTAGAGTCTTTAATCTCCTCCTCCTTTTACCTGTTGCTTTTAAATAATATATATATATATATATATATATATATATATATATATATATATATATATATATAATCATTTTTATTTATAATATTATAATTTTCATATAATTTCATTTTTAATACTTGCCTGTTTCATTTTTATAAAGCTATAATTTTTTAAAAAATAAAAAATGCTATAATTTTAAACTAAATAGATTTTCAAAATAGGTAGAAAATAGGATCTTTATCTTTATAAAAATAATTAAAAATCATAAAATTTACTTTATTTGAAATCCGATATCTATAGAAAAACACAAAAAAAAAAAAAAAACTAAAAACTAAAAAGAAAAAATTTAAAAAAAAAATCAAATGATGCCATAAAAAAAAAAAAAAAAAGAGAAAAAGACTGGGTGGGTAGCTGGGGTTTGCGTGGGGGTCCGTGCGGATGGGACAGGGTGAGTGGGCAACGGATGTGGCGTGGGTCTGAGGGGTGTTTGCTGGACGTCTTCTCAACTATGGACGTGGTTCGATTAATCAAACTGTAACACAAATTAAAAATCAATTTATGAGTTTTTATTTTTATTTATAAATAAAAAATTTAATTAAATATAATTAACAAAATTTTGGTTAATTATTTGTTGGATAATTATATATCGATTTTTTGATTAATCATAATTAAAAAATAAATTTATAATTTTATAATCATATTTAAATTATAATAATTATTATAAATACAATAAAAATGTAAAGAAAAAAATGAATACAATCTATTTATTGGCAATCTCATGTATTTATGTACTTTTTATTTATCCATAAATAATATATGACACATATGAGATTAAATAATTTAATAACAATTTTTTAATCAATCACATGTTTTGAACAATTTTAATAGAAAAAGAAACTAATCCAAATAAATCATATCCTATATGCTTTGATTTAAAGGAAAATGATAAAAACTTTGTTTGAAGGAAAAAATTAGAAGTCACGGATGAAAAACTTCATTTTAGTCCTTCTTTATCCCATTTGAAAATCAAGTTATCCAAACTTCTACAATAGCATATAAACTTTTTAACTTATGTCATTTGAGTACTTAATTTGACAATTACCATTTTACCCTTATTCACCTTTAGCACTTAAATTTTTGAAAAATATAATTTTGCCTTTTATTATATCATTAAACTGTAATAAACTACTAGGGTATTTTATTGGGGTGTTACGAGCTATATCTTGTAAATGTGTCAAGCAAATACTTACAACTTCATCCACCATGGAGGAAGAATACATAGCATGTTATGAGTTACTAGCAATGCAATGTGGTTATGGAATTTGGTTTTTTCTTTGGGAGTTGTAGACTCTGCCATGAGACCGCTGCAATTGTATTATGATAATTCCACGATTGTGTCTTTCTCTAAGAACGCCAAGAGAACTTGTCGCTTCAAGCATATTGATATAAATTTCTATTTCATAAAAGAGAATGTTGCAGAAGGCATCATTGATATCTAATACACAGCTACTGCAAACATGTTGACAGACCCACTAACGAAAGGTTTGCTTGTATGGGTGTTTGAAGAACACGTATCCCGCATGGGATTATTGGGAGTCCAATCTGTATTGAATTAATTGGGTCACCTTATCTTTATAATCGTGAACATGTTGCTGACTTAAGAGGATTGCAAATGTTATATGTGTAACTCGTGCATGTGTTGTCATTTTCTTTATGATGTATGGTGTCTACATAACATTTTAAGAAATGACTGATTGATGAAAGAGATAATGTTTCTAAACATTCAATGGATGAAGTCTCATGCGTCCAATTATGAATGATTTTCGTATCCTATCAATATGGTATTATTCATAATTGATTATGACAATGTTTGATTATTAGAAATTCATGTTTATGGTGGTTAGATTATATTGTCCAAGTGGAAGATTATTGGAATTATTTAATGAAATGGTCCGGTATAATTAACATAATTTCATAATATATATATATATATATATATATATATATATATCAAGATTATAAAGCATATGACATAATTTGCACCATAATGGGATGGACAAATAATCCTCTATTTATGGATGCATTCCCACTTATCTTTTACTAGCCCATTTAGTCAAGATATAATATTGTCTCATATCCGTATAAATAGACCCATTTTTATTGTTTTAAAAAAATGGTGATGTGTTGTTATTCCATTGTGGGTATAAAAACAATGAAAGGTGAGTGAGACAAATAGTTGTATGAGGGAAGAAGCTTCCATATCCTCTGGCTTTTACCCATTTTTCAGATCTCTTTGAAAACAACCAGAACTAAGATTGTTAGTCGCCGTATTGGAGATCACCACTTGTCTATGGGAGGTAAATCACATCTCTTGCATATTGAATAAAATGGTTTTATTAGATTAACGCTATGTTGATTTGTTTTCTTGAGTTTTGGTTCAAAATGACAATTTTATGAAAAAAATATTTGTTTTGATGGTCTTTTTCAACCGGGGTAGGGTGCGGGCGTGTTGAGCGTTGGGCCGGATTTTGGGCTCTTTGTTAGTGCAGTCTGCGGGCTTTGGATGCTGCCTGCATTGAGTGCGAGCTCTGGATATGACCTCCTCTGCCCAAAGACAAAAGAAAGAAGAAGGAATTCGCGGGGCTTAGGGTAGTCGCCTCCGATGCTAGAAATCCGATTCCCTCGAGAGAAAAGATAGGCTAACCCAGGACGAATATTTTTGTGTACCTTTCATCGATACTGGGGTGGCACAGTATTTATAGTATGTTATTCTCCAATTGGAGGGGTAATGGGATTCTTTCCCATTGAATGGATATTTTTGCCTTCTCGATATCGGATTTAATAAAGATATTGGAGGGTAGTTTATTGAGAATTATCCTCCTTCCTTATTGTGGTGAGATCGATTTGATGCGAGATGTTTATCGTGAATTATCCTGTTTTCTTTGCTGATGAGATTTAGTTAGAGATTTAGTCAGATTTACTGGATAAGATGTTATTGGGGATTATCCTACTTCCTTTATTGGCGAGATTTAGTCTGATTTGCAGGATGTGGGCCTTTCAAATTATCCATGACCGGCCTTTTGGGCGAGCGGACTAGGCCTTCGTTTTGGGCTGGGTCCGGGGGCCCATGCGTTTTACTGGGCGCCTCTTCTTTGAGCTTGGTGAGTGGGCCTGCGAGCCCATTTTTCAAACCCCATCAGTTGCCCCCCAGCCCTTGTGTACGGTATGCGTGGGCAAGGGTTGTAACGCTTCTCGTATCGGATGCTATTTCCACGTGTCTGCTCAGGGATGGGTTAGTTAGGGCTTTGTCGCCATCTTATGTCTTGTGATAATGATGACTTTTCGGTTTTCACGCCCATTTCTCCCATTTCTTTCAGTTTCCTTCTGCTTCTTCTACAGACACCCTATGGCTAGTTAAGCCTGTGCCTGATCTGGCTTTTCTTTGCTCTTTAGCGAGTTCGGACTTCCCTTGTCCTTAGTGTCTGAACCTTCTGTGCAGAATCCTTTTCTGTCGTCTTTCTTAAGATAGCTTTTTTCCTTTTATTCGTGGGACCACTGCGTCTTTCTTTCTTGGTGTCTTTTCGAGCAATACAACAGGGCGCTAGGGTTAGGTTGGCTAAGTTTTGTTCTCACTACTTGCTATCGCTATGGGTCCAGATCGCTCTTCTTCTCTATGTATCGGAGGTGACTCTTCGGTGTCTTGGGATGCAGGAGGATGCGGCACCTCCGGCCGGATTCGGCCGAGTTGATCTTGAGGGCATGCAAGAGCCCCTTATTCCTTGAACAAGGGTAGGGGAGGGAATTAATGAGATCAAATGCCACAGGGGTCGGATACTGGGTCGTAGTGCGGAGATCTCTGGTACGTAGACTGCTTGGTCGGACCCACATGTGGTGCACTTCGCCCGAGGCGTACACGACTTCTATAAGGCGTGCGAGTCACGGTCCCTCACGTTTTGACCTCCTACGTGGTTCCGGTACCTAAGATGGTGTGCTTCTTTGAAGTGGCCTTTGACAACGGTCTTCGCTTTCCTCTGTACCCCTTTATAAAAGGAGTTTTGCAGCACTTCAATGTCTGTCCTTCTCAGCTCTCGCCCAATTGTTGGGGTATTTTGGTTGGGCTATTGGTTTTTTTAAGGGTTAGGGGCCTTGGTGTTCCCAGTGTAGCTGTTCATGACCTTTGCGTGAAAGCCGCGGGCTTCCTCACCATTTTTCTGGCGTCGCGGTGCTCCTGCAGTAATTTACGATCTTCCGTCCTCCCATAGACTTTGGAAGGAGCGTTAGCCTAGCCGTCGTGACCGCGGTCTGGGAATTATGATCCTCTTATGAGATGATACCACCAGGCGTTCGTTGCTTGGACCACCCCCGAGAATCTACGTGAGTATTGCTTTGTTTTTGGTATAGCCTTTGTGAAGTCATTGGGTATCTCTAATTCGGCATTGTTCGCGTGTTTCTCAAGTGCTCGACCCGATCTCAGCCATGAAGATAATATTCTGTGTGAAGTTGGGATGTTCCCAGCCCATGCGGGGCTGATCAAGTCAGGATGTCAAGACTCGAGCTCGAGGTCTACCCGCTTTGTTGCTTTGAGGCCTTCACCTCCTTCCACTATGAAAGTCATAAAACTTGTTGATCCTACCAAAACACATGTAAATTTATGACACTATTACCAAAGGACTATTGTCTAATCCCTGACAATGATGCCAATAAGCTTGTTGCTTGAGACCAAATGACATTTGCACCAGTGTATAACAAATTACCCAGGACTATTATAAATCGGGCAATCTTGCCGTAAACTTGTTGTCATTATACTATATAAACCCAGATCTCCTAGAGTCAATCATTTTCAAAGTTTGGTTTTGATTACGATATTACGCAAGTGCAATTAGGCAAGTAATAAAATGGATTTAAGTCGGATATCGATCCTGAGAGATCTCAAGAATTTTAAATCAACTACCCTGACTACTCAATTTCCATACTATTTGGACCACTAAATGATAGTAAGATCCAGCATTAAGGTGTTGGAAAATTAAACGAATCAAAGAGAAATAACTGAAATGAACAATAAACTGGAATATAAAGAATAAAGAATAATTAATAGTTAGGAAAATGAATAGAAATTGAATAATTATCGTTTGGAGAACGCATTAAGATCCAATCTTTATTGTGAAGTATCAATTCTTTGATTGTCAACTGTAAATTTTGCTTGTGAATTTGATTCAAAATACATCAGCGTTAATAGTTCCAGTGGATCTCATTTTCATTTCATTATCTAATTTTTGACTTCCGATTCTCTCGAATCTGGGGAATTAGATAACTACTTTTAACGAGGGACTTACTAATTAAGGTATTTTTCTTTTGCAATACTTCATACCCATTTATGGAATTTGTCACACCTTAGCTCCCGAGTTATCGGTCTATAGGATATACAACTTCAGGTTACTCCTTCCTCCAAATTAAAATAGATCTTCCCTCTCCTTAGTTAGATCTCGGCTAACGGGTTTGGCTTCATGGTCGAATTGAGGTGAACTCTCTGCATTTAAATTGATAACTCATTCAACTCATTCTTGATTTCAAGTGAGAAGAGGATTTATCAAGTAAACTCACAAAGCTCATTAGATCTCTAATAGCGAGGTTAAATATAAGATCCAAAAGAAATATTCATAACTCCCGAGTTGTCATCTCTGTTTCACTTTCGAGAGGACCTCCTTGAAATCAGAGCTGTAAACGACTCACGAATGGAGTATAAGCGTTAAGTCGAGATCAAAAACTCTATACCCATATAGAAAGTAAATTCATAAGCGATATTCGCAATTTCTTTGAAATAACAATAGGAAAAGATAATTTCGACAATAGCATTCATTTAATGGTGGGTTTGTAACACCCGAAATATACCTAGTTGTTTTGACATGTTTAGGGTATTTTGTAAGCCTAATTTGTGGCATTGTTTCATAAGGTCGAATCACGGCAAAACGAGGGCCGGAAAGTTACAAAACTTAAGGACAATTTTGTAATGGGTCCAAAAGGGGCTTACAAGGATCTAATGTGAAAAGATTTGAGGCCAGAAGAAATAATAGGAATTGTTGTATAATTCCTAGAAGTGAAGGCAATACAATAAAGGAATTGAAATACAAATGGCCATTAGTTGGGGGACAAAATGCAATTATGATAATAGCAAATGGGTTTGATGGCTGACAGGCTTAACAAAATCTGTTAAAGGGAGCCAAATTGGTCTCATTTGGGGAGAACCGGATGGGGAGAAAGAGAAGAAGAGGAAGAAGAAAGAAGATGGAAGTCAGCAAGCGAAGGTATGGATTATGATTTTGGTATGGAAACTCCTTTGAGTATGGATTTATGGAATTCTAAGGCTTGGTTTTGTTAATAGCTTGTCTCCAAAAGCTAGGGTTTGTTAGAATTCATTCTAACCTTGGATCACCCAGAAAATAGGTTGATCGAATCCCATATAGTGCAGATAACGAAAGATCTTCTCCTTTAGGATGGATTCATGGTTAATTAGAGTTTTGAGTTAGGGTTTAGAATAAACTCTAACTAAACATCATGTTTGGTTTGTGTATGAGTCTGCTTATATTAAGGTGTTTTAGGAAGGTCTTGATATGTTTTGGAAGAAAAGATATGTAATTGAGAGAAGAATTAAAGAAAAATTGAGTTTCTGAAGACATATGGTGATCTTGAAGTGATTAGTAAGTATATAAGTGATTGGGGATCAAACATATGGAAAAATGCAGGAAAAGCACCATTCTGGGCATTCTCGAGGTGTCTTCTAGAAGGTGGGACGTTCTACCGGTAGAACTACGGTCCTGGTCGATTTTGGCCAGAATCTGCCGGTAGGAGTTAAGTCCTACCGGTAGGACCTGTTCTGGTTTTCCAGTTTTGACCAGTTTTCGTATTTTGGCCATAACGTCCTCATTTCTTATCCGATTTGAGTGATTCAAGTGTCTACGTAAAATAGACTTCAAGGAGAACCAAACTTTAAGAGAAGGTATCCTCCAGACTTTCTGACTCTATGTGGTCGAAAAATCCACTCAAAGGAAATTTGAATGTGCAAGTATTTTCTGCATCGGTGATCATAGAGAAGTCGGGTTGTTTCGGACGTGGCAGGCTCGGTGCTCGAATTAGGTGATTCAGTTGGAATAGAGCCCTTAGCACCTTAGCTTTAAAATAAGTACAAGGACCTAGTGTCAAATAGCAGAGTTAAGACCCGGAAAAATCAGTAATTCAAACAGTCGAGTGTAAATCGGAGGCAGGCTAGTTGGCATGAAAATGCCATAACACGAGTTTGGAAGATCAATTGGAATGATTCCAATTTCTGAGTAAAGATGATTCATAGAAGAATAAGAATATGAATAAAGGTGTGATTACATACTCATGTACGCACCCGGTATATAGTTACACGATGCAGCGTGACGCGTAAGTGGCTAACAATGCTTTATTATACAGATAGTAGTTCTTGAACTCATATAGTTGTAAAACTACACAAGACCCGGTTATTAAATGACCACGACACTCCTGTCACGATTAGTGCCCGGTACTCTGATTAGTGCTCGGCACTCTGATTAGTGCCGGTACTCGATTAGTGCTCACGGCACTCCCGATTAATGCCGGTACTCTGATTAGTGCTCGGCACTCTGATTGAAATGCCCGGTACTCTGATTAGTGCTACGGCACTCCTGTTCTGATTAGTGCTACGACACTCCTGTTCTGACTAGTGCTACGGCACTTCTGTACTGTGTAGTATCTTCGGGTACTTATTGTGCTGTGTCTTACTTAATGAGTATTGCAGTGCAGGAAGTGAAGCAGGTTATATGATAAGTCTCACGGATTACGTGAAATGCTACGAGTCTTTCACTTGTCTCTGATTAAGGCACAGCCCAGTACCTACGGACACTCTGTATTTGTATAAGTTTGCAGCAAGTACCTACGGGTGGTACTCTGCATCTGTATAAGTTTTTGTAGCCTCCCAGACTGCATACGTATAAGTTATGTAGCAATTACTATAGGTACTCTGGCATCTGAATAAGTTACATGTTTCACGGGTACTCACGCATCTGAATAAGTCATTAGTACCTCTGGGCCTCCTGGCTCTGATATATCCGTGCTCCGAGATAAGTCACAATCTCGGTCTAGTTACGTAGTACCTCACGGGTACTCCTGTATCTGAAGTAAGTTACAATCACGAATCTGATTAAGCTCATGAGTATTTATGGGTACTCCACGTATCTGAAAATCTTCTGTGATACCTACGAGGTACTCTGTATTTAATTAGGATTTGTTCTGTCTGCAGTTTAGGATTAATGTTTACCTCACGGCCCTTTGCATCTGAATAGATCTGTAGTACCTACGGGTACTCACACGTATACGATAAATTATATCACGAATAAATTATGTCACGTATCTGATACGTTACGTAGTACATGGGTACTCCATTGATTAAGTTACGTCACATATATGATGCAATTGCGTAGTACCCTACGGTACTCACGCCTTGATAAGTCACACGCATGCGAATAAGTCATGTAGTACCTCACGGGTACTCTGTATTTGATACGTGGCCAGCGGAATGGAGTCTGTAGTACCCTCACAGGGTACTCCACGTATTTGGCTGATCCTGTCTCTGAATAAGTTCTGTACCCTACGGTGCCTCACAATCTACGATTAAGCTCACGTAGTACCTCTGGGTACTCCTGGCTATCTGAAAATGTGCAGCGTAGTACCTACGGGTACTCACGGCATTTAATTAAGTTATTACGTCTCACGATTTGGATTACGCTTAGTACCTATAGGTACTCCTGTCTCTGAATAAGTCACGTCGATAAGTTAAAGTAGTACCTAGGGTACTCTGTATTTGAATAAGTCTTGTAGTACCTACGGTACTCATGTATCTAATAAGTCACAGCCTCGATAAGTTCTTGTCTGTATAAGTCTGTAGTACCTCCACGGGTACTCACAATATCCCGATAAATCCCATATATCTGAATAAATTATATCTGTATCGTCACGTTACGTAGTACCTATGCGTACTCCTGCATTTGATTAAAGTTCTATCATTGCACGATACGTTACTGGTGCCCGCGGGTACTCACATGTCGAGCAGCTACATCTGATCACGATAAATTCCGTAGTACCCTCTGGGTACTTATACGAATAAGTTACGTCTGTCGATAAATTCCCAGTAGTACTACGAGGTACTCTGTATCGAGTAAGTTACGTCACGATTTGAATAAGTCTGTAGTACCTGGGCCTCACACATGTCAGCGAGCCACAGCTATCAGAATATGTCCTGTCTCGATCTTGTTACGTAGTACCCTCACGGGTACTCACGAGATTTGATTAAGTTCGATAGTACCTCACGGGTACTCTTGTCGATAATAATCACGAGGATTACGTAAGACCCGGTATAAGTTCGATTAAGATAAGTATGTATAAAAAACCAAGACCAATATAAGTTCCGTAGATAAGTATAAGTTACGTAAGACATGTACAGAATGGAAGCGTGTCACAGTTACGCCAAGACCAGTATACGTTCCGTAAGATAAGTATAAGTTCGGTAATACATCTTCTGGGATGCGCGAAATACATGTATAGGTTACGTAATACAAGAATAAGTTAATAAGACAGATTGCCGTAGAAGAAGTTTAAGATGTGAAGTATCGGTATAAGTTTTGTAGTACTTAAAGGGTACTCAGTATAAGGATAAGGATGCAATAACTCCTGTAAGTCTGAATAAACATAAAATTACGGTAAGTATAAGTTACGAATAAGAATAAGATCGTAACTCTCTGGAATCCAGGAATAAGCGTAAACTGTTATAAGAAGAAGTACTTTCGTATAAGCTCGCTAATATAAATGCATAGAATTTATATTATACGTGTGTATCGTTAAATGTGTATAGCATGCATAAGAAATGTTTCTGCCTACGCGTAAAAAAACAGCACGGGTTGTCAGGTGTAGTCTGAGGAGAAGACATGTCCCGGCCAAACATCAGCATGCAATTTGAGGCCAGCCTTGTAAGGGTTCACTACATGGGTTCAGTGCTCTGGTTTTGTAAAATGTAAAAGTTCGAGTTTGTATATGTAAAATGGACTGGAGTTATATATGTATATAATATTTTGATTACATTGTTATAAAGATGTGGGCCGTACCGCGGGTGCCCGGTTAGGCTTTTAAAAAAAAAAAAAAAAAAAAAAAAAAAGAGTCCCGATCCCCAGTCCGCGTCCGGAAGCGGGCGTGACGGGGGTTCCTCGATTCTTGAATTACACCTTTCTGACATTCCTCGATCATAGAATAAGCTGCATTTCGAGCTGGGAAGCCCGAATTCCAGGAAATTTATCAGAACGACATTCCGGGTAGTAATTTGAAAAGAATTGAATTACGCATTCGACTTTGGCTCAGCGGGTAACGCTCGATTCGGAAATAAAAGAAAAGCTAGAACCATAAATCTAATCTAATCCTCCATATTAAAAGAAAATAAAAGGAAAGAAAAGAAAAATAAAGAAAATGAGCCTTGGCAATCCGGAACCTCTAAATGCGTAGCGCTGACTCTTTCACGCTCTCTTGGATAGGCTGCGTATTTATAGGGTTTTTCGAGTTGGGCTAATCCGGTATAACTGTGGATTTTAGAGTATCAGGGCCCGAGTCAGCATTCAGTCGCAACCTCAATTCCTTGTCGCGACATCATCCATCAACCGTGACTTGATCTCACGTCGCGACCTTAGCCTTTGTCTATCACGAGTCTTGAAGCGATCATTAGTGATGTCGACATCATTCTCTTATCACGACATGATTTGCCTTTTGTAGGCTTCACATGTTGCTCACATTAGCCGGCGGCGTCATTTCTCTTGTCGTGACATCAACTAAATGAAATGCATCTTTCAAGCGATATCTTGATGCTTTCGCGACATAATCTCTTATCACGACATTACTTTATAGACTTCATCCTTTACTTGAAACGAGTCTCGTATCGCGACGCTTGATATGGTAAAGACATCAACTAATGAGTTTGCGATCTTCCACTTGATTTACTTTTGGTGTAAACGACCATCTCTGTTAGGCATGACTAAATAAAACTTCATTATCGATGGAATCTTACGATGTCAGCGACGCCGATCTCTTATGCGTGGCAGTTCATTTCTTTTCGAACTTTCATAAAAGGTTTCGCGATGCCGCGACATCGATCTCTTGTCGGCGACATCGACTTAGTTCTCACGGGCCTTCCGGCCCAGTTTATTTCGCGGGTATCCAGCCAACCAATCTCGCGCCGTGACATCTAGTCGCGCCCTTTGTATATTTCAAGCTGGTGGCTCTTGGCGTCGCGACCTCGATCTCGCGTGTCGCGACCCGGCTCACGTCTTCTGCGGCGTTGACTTGTCTTGGATCTTCGCGACATCGATCTTGTCATGACATCAACTAAAGGATCTGCGTGTTTCAACTGTTTCCTCATGATGTCGCGACATCGATATGTTGGCCGTGACATCGGCCCGATTTGCGCCGACGATCTTATGCGCCACTTGTATCTTTCCTTTGATTGCTCTTTGTATCGCGACATCGATCCCTTAATGTGACATCGCCACTGCCTCCACAAGTCATTTGTTTGTTCTGGCGTCGCGACATGTCGATATCTTATCAGTGACGCCGATTCACGACTCTGCGTAGCTTTGGTACGTAGTTTCTTGATGTCTGACTTGATCTGGCGTCGCGGCGCCGATTTCCCCGTTCTTTGCGAGAACTTCTGCTTGTGAAGCGATCTGGTCGTGACCTCGATATCTTGTTATCCATGTCGCGACACGCATGATTTCCTTCAATTTCTTGATGTCGCGACCTCGCCTTTGGGTATGTAACCCAGCGCAACATAAGTTAGCGAGTTGCTTTCATTCTGCCTGCTTTATTTTACGCATTTTTACTCTTGCCGATTCTTTGCATTTTCCTTTCTTAACTTTATACTTCACCGCAATTACCAAATTTGGTGAGTTTCTTCATATCTCTGCGTCTGAATTATTCCTTTTTACATTAAAATCAATCAGAAAAATGGACTAAAAATAGATGACTTTTAAGCTCATCAAACTCCCCAAAACTTAAAGTTTTGCTTGTCCTCGAGAAAGCGAAAAGCGAAAAGAATTGTTTGTCCTCAGGCAAAATAAAAGAAAAATTTTTAAGGACATTTTCCTGCGATTTGTTAACCAGTGGCATTCAATTTAATTGCAATGCGTGTAATGCATAATTTTACGTACATCTAGCTTAGTCAGTTCGAGGAGTTGGTCTACTCTTTATACTATGCAAAACTAAATTTATTGAAATTGTTTTACAACCAACATATTCATTCAGATCTGTTGAACGATAGATTATTTTCCTTTCTCATTTTCATCTTGTCATTTAACTCCTAAAGTCCTTCTGATTTTGATTGTTTCTATTCTTCAAATTCCATAGGCTTGTTTTTCGTGATCTCCACCAATGTAGATGATTTCGACCTTCCAGATCAATCGGAGTCTTTTAGGTTTTTATTGTTGAGGCACGGGTAATGGGTAGGATGGAAGGAATTTTAAGGTTAAGATTACCACGAACCTTTTCTCTCCTCTTACGCACTTTCTTTCTTGTAGTTTCTATAATAAACTCCACTAACTTCATGTTTGGGACATCTCTTCAATTTCTTGATTGAGTGTATGCCCCATACTTCTCATATATGATTCCTTTGAGAAGCTTCCTTGTTTGCCAAACATTACGAGATGATGCAATGTTTTAACTTTTTAGGCTTTCTAACACTCTTAGCGAACTTTGGGTTAGTGAGCTCCCATGCAGATGGCATTAGGGTACTAGGTGTTGAAACGCCCCTAAGAACTTAATTGTTCGAGAGAGTTAGGCCACAAGATAAAACTTATCCTATTAACTTTCTTTTCTATTGCATTTTCTCTTTGTCTTTTTCTTTTCGTTCACTTTTGGTTCCTCAGAATATACTCCACGAACTGTTTCTTTCGCCTCGCGATTCACGGGTAATCGGTTCTTCATGAAAGGATGATCTTTGGACCAGTTAGTTTCAGTGATCTATTTTGAAAAATGACTTGTTTATCATTACGAACTCTTCCATCGACATATGGACAAGATATTGAGACGACCATCAAAATATTTCTGCATCATCTCTTTGTAATTTGCCATCACTGGTTAGCCTGATAAATATTAATAATTAAATTTGGTTTGAGCGATTATGACTAACCATGGGAGTACCTTGACTCATTTTTGTTAATGAGCATTTAAATTAATTGATATTCAACAGGTTCCTTGACTTATTATTCCATACCACAAACTTCCAAAAAAATATGTTTGTTCCTTCTATTGTATTACCTTCCTCAGTCTGGACTTAACGAATTTAAACTTAAGTAAGCTTTTGCACCTTGTGTTTCAATCAAGCGTATTTATTTATTTTCTATTCCTCTTTTGATAATTTCCCTAATCTAGCTGGCAAATTCGATTAGCTCATTACATCTCGCGGTTTTATTACGGACTAATTTCTACTTTGATTTTCTGTCATGATCAAACAACACAGTCATGGAATCAAACAACTTCAAATTAGCACAACAGTTCAAATTTAAAATTCTCACTTTATTAAGTTTAAATTGCGATTGGATACATAGTATGAGAGAAGGATGTTAAATGAAAGTTAGGCGGGGAGAAAATTCGTTTTTCTTTTGAAGCTGGCGGGACAGATGTTGGGTGGGTCTGGAATCTAATATTACCTAAATGGAACGAAATTCAGGAATTTTTAATTTCTCTTCTTTCCTTTCTATTTGCTTGTTTCCTTTTCATTTGTTAACAAGTGCAGAGGATCAGCCTTTACAGTGACTCATCCTGCCTCTTTCCCAGAGCCATTCATTGTATTTTTCCATTTAGGTCGCCCTCTAGGAATTTACCGCGGGTTGTTAATCGGATCTAAGTTTTTCCGACCATTCTTTGCCTTAGATTCATCACAATAAGCTGCTTATCTGTAATCAGTTCTTCTCAAATCTTTTTGGCAGAGACGTACAAAAGCTTGAATCCTTTTAGCATACAATTTTGACTTCACGCCTCTGTGTCTGCTTTCCTTTATCATAGTTAAGAGTTGAGAATCACGCTCGGCGGGGTTACATTCTCAGCTTCATAGCGAGGGTTGAGTTTGCAACTGATTGTGATCTCTTCCCTTCATTTCTTTTTAAACTCTTCCCCACCGGTGGCCAAGTTCTTCCCCATACGTTCCTCTTTTTCTATTCAACTCATACTGCTCATTCTTACTCTTCTTTGTAGCTCCTGCCATTATCTTTTCTTTCTATTTAGCTCTTCCTCCCGTTGTTGGTCTCTTCTTTTCAATTCTTTTCATAAATGCTTTCTCTGAATTCTGTTGTGGTTTCCCAGTCCTTCTCTCTTTCATCTATTCCTCTTCTGAGGCATTGAGAGCTTCAATCTTTAATTTGTTCTCTTGTGCTCCCATAGGCTTTCTCCAGTTGGGAAGTTTCACATTACCTGGAGAAGCGCTAAGGGGATGGAGAGTCTAATTGAGACATATGCGTCTTGCCTGCATTGTGCGCAAACATGTAGTCATTATTGGTGAGTTTTAAGGGTCTCCTATTCCATCAATTAAGCCAGCCCCTCAAGTCTCCTTTAAATCTTGACAGGCTCTTCTACGTTCTCCATCGGCCTCCCCTTTTCTTCGAGTTTCTTGGTCCTTACCCGACTCACATGAAAATTCAGTTGTGATTATAAGTCTTGTTAGCCGACTCCCAATTCATGTTTGATATGAGCCGCGAAGCGAACGGTGCGTTCGCGGTGAGGAGTCAAGACATCGCCGCGTTCCGCCAACGATCTCTCGCTGATGAAGTTCTCCAGATGATAGCTCACAATATTGATCTTATACCCCTTGAGTGGCGCCCACATCAACACGGCTTCTTGTTCTCTCCTTTATTACGCCACATGTTTTGTTAGGACGGAAACGGAAGCGGAAAATAAAACCATACCTTAGCCTCTTGATAAAAATTCCCTCACCATTCGCTGTTTTCAGCAGTCTTCTATTATTTGTGGTTCCATTGCCTCTGATGATTAAACTAGCGTCATTGGAAACTCACGGTTTTCCGACAATTTCTTGAATTTGGAACCATGTTTGTATTTGTCATACCATAGCTCGTTGATGGCACGACTATTAAGAACCAGGACCCTCTGTATTTGCTCCATCTTACATTTACCTGTTTGATAAATTCCCTGCGATATTTGCTTTTGGTGTGCGAGATTCTCATCTCTGCTCATTAAATCTCCTTGAAAGTGCGAGTTTTAATCTCCGCTACGCAACAAACCCTTGTTTAGCATAATACTTCTTCCAGGAATAGCTTAAATACGAGGCGAAATCTTAAGCTGGCCTGTGCTTCTCTCCTCTTTCCTTTCCTTTTCACCTTTTCATGAGGAAGTCGCGAGGCTTGGTTGTAGATGGTATTCTCTGCTTGCTGCTAAGGCTGAGTCTCTATTCATTTGTTCCCACTTGTGAGTTTCTTCTTCTTCGATTGTTCGTGTTCCTCGTAATTTCGTCTAGGTTAGGACCCGGGTGGGAATTTCGGCCATTGGAAGCGAGAGGAAAGCTTTTCGAAAGTTTGGAATGCTAGGGTTTTGGAAGTTGAGTTAGGAAGGAGGTAGGTGAATGGTTATGGGTTGGAGTGAATGAGGAAAGTTTCAATTGTTGCCAATTCCAGTTAATGTTGTCAATTAGTGCCAGTTAGGATTATGTCGCGACTTCATTCGCCTCTTTGACAGGTCATTAAATTTGGGGCTTTTTGAAGTGAGTAGTTGTACGTATCGCACTTACCTCATCGCGGCCTTGCACCGGATCTTCGCGGCGATCTGAGGATGCCTGGGGTTTGTTTGATGTGGCGACCAATCCTTCTCCGTTTGAAACCCAATTCAGCGTCGCGACATCACGGTGGTGTCGCGACATGTATCTCCTTCCTCTATACTCACTAGATTGTTCTTCCAAACTGGTCACGACATCAATGTTTTGTAGGGCCAAGCGGCTTTCGCGCGACAGTAGCGCCTGTCGTGACCTTACCCGCCTTCGATGATTTAAAAACCACCAGTTCTCTGTTGATCGAGGTCGGAAGCTAAGGATGGTCGGGGATGGGCTTGCGGTGGCTTGCCTTTCAAGGAGAACATCAGTATCTACCACAGGCACGGACTTCAACCGACATTCCTAGCGGCGGAGCCGGAGGAGTCCCTCTCATGTTGTGCGGAGATCGGATGTTCGGTATTTCATCCCCGCCCGTCCTCTGCTCCTTCCTCTGATGCATGATTTCCCGCGTTTATCTTAAACTTGCTTGTCGTCGTTTTTTCTTTGGGCTTGGGACCGGGCATGTCGACCTTTCATAATGATACTGATTCATTTGTGTTTCGCCTCTACTTGTGTTTCGCGTTGTTAGCAGTCTGAGATCGACTTACGGTGCAGCTATGGTGAGATTAATTAGTAGATTTGAGTGTAAAGACTCTTTGGAGGCTCTGTAGTGAGCCAGCACTAGGATAAATACTTTGAAATTTGGTGACTCTTAGGTTCATGGCACCGAGCATAGTAGTTAAGACTCGTCCAATGAGTGTTTGAACTGCTGACGTTGAGGCCTTATGGGGGCGATAACTGCGATCATTTTAGGGCTCAATGACTGACGAGTGGTCAGTCAATCCCCAATTTTGTTAGATCATGTTGAGGCCTTGTAAAGTTTTGAATAATTACGAGTGATCTGACTCTATAGGCTACATGGCTGAGAAGCGAGTAGTCGAGCTTAATATCGGCTGAGGAACTTTGGAGCTCGGTAGTGAGGCCTTATGGGTGAATAGCTGGTGATCACAACTCTTAGGTACGTGGCTTGAAATGGGTATTCAGGCTCGATCAGAGGCGATATGTTGGGCTCGGTGGGGCCATATAAACAATAACTTTGAGTTGATCGACTCTTAGAATTCACGTAAACGACGGAGTAGTAATTTAGTCAGCCCAATTGTTCAGACTCGGTGCAAAAAGACATATAAATTGAATCTTGAAATTTGCGATCGATATAAATTTGCATGGCTTGGCGATATTAGGCTCGATTAAAGCGAAGGCTGTTTGGATAAGGCATTTGAGGCCTTGTGGGTTGAATAGCCTAAGGCGATCGACCTTAGGCGTGGCTGACGAGTAGTCAGTAGTGACTAATTTCTTTAGACTCAGGTATTGTGAGGCCTTGTGGGGTGAATAACTGGCGAATCTGACTCTTAAGTTGCGTGCGGCTTGAAGCGGAGTAGTGAGCTCTTAAAAGTGACCTCTTTTGGGCTCTGGCGGCGAGTGGTCGACTTCTAATTCTTGGAGGAATCTGAAGTGTCTTTAATCTTTGGTTAGAGGCTGGAGATCGGAAGCGATTTCGCGAGTTTAGAGTCATGCAACTTTCTATATAAATGGCGGCTCACTACATTTAACTTTATGGAGTCCATGCTGAATATTCGCCTTTTGGTCAAATGGCCGAGATCTACCGCGAGGAAATGAAAGCGTCGAGGCTTGGTCGGTCTTAGCGGGAGATCGCTAGGGGTTACAGTGCGGTTCTGACCCAGACCTCACACTGTGGGAGTTGTGTTTCCCTAGTCTCGTAGCGACCCGTGCGAAATAGTCTGAGTTTTAGCACGTTTGACCAAGTTTGACTAAAGTTGACCAAGTTTGACTATGGTGTATGTGGGCCCGAGTTGACTTTTCAAGGATGATAATTTTGGGTTGACCCCCAAGACACTATCTCTTCATTTCATTGATGGGATCGCCGATCGGTTGAGCGTAATCAGGCTTACGGATAAAAAGTTATGGCCTTGAAGTTAATTATGGTGTTTTATCGGTGTCGAGTCAGTCAGGTTTTTACGAAAGCGACCCTAGGCTCTATATAAACCTAGTTTCACGTGCCAAATAGAACCACAGCCCCAAAACACTCATTTTTCGAACGATACTGAAAGAATTCCCAGACTTGTGGACTGGCTGGGTCTTTTAGGCGGATTTTTCGAGACGATTGGGTTTTAGCCATGGGAGATGATTAGGCCACCCAGCCGCACCACACCGGCCGAGGAGGAAGAGCAAGGTGAAACGACCTCAAAGGCGAATCCGTAGCCGTAAGCCGGACGAACCAGTTAGTGTGACAGCGGAGGCGGCCGCCAGGTTGCCGGTTTTCTTCATTCTTGCCATTCGAGCCGGCCCATACCTACCTCACCGTTTGGACCCTCTGAACTCATTCGAAGTGGTCCTTTTCGCATATTCCTCAGTTTAGAATCGGCCGAAAGGAAGTTTAGTAGACGGTTGGATCGCACATTTCCGACCTACCGGAACACGAACCAAGGTAAGGGTATTATATGTTCCTGGTCTCTTGACTTCAGTTGATGAGTTTTATAAATTTTGGGCGTCGTTGGATTTAGTTTTCCATTTTGGGTCATTTGAAGATGGTCTGAAAGGTTGGGTGGCCCAGGCGCCGATTAGTCAAATTAAGGCGAGGAATTAAAGATGGATTAGTGAAATTGGATATTTTATGATTTATTGGAGGTTCAATTTCGAAAAATTAGCTTAAAGGGTAAAAGCCTCAATTTTGGAGTGCAGAGTGTAAGTATTGTATATAATTGGGCCCTTGTTGGGTCAATTTAGATAGTTTCATAGTTCTAAAAATTATTCTAAGACATTTGAGGGCATCCCGATGTCTTTGGTTTTAGTTATTAGACTAAGTAGTATTTTTTTATTATATTGGACACTCACGCGGCCCGGGCACAGGCGATCCTGCGAGAATGGGGCCGAGCATACGTAGTCGGTGAAATTAGTTTTATATGTTCTAAATGCTTTGGGGTATTGTTATGATATATAATTATGGTTAATTATTTTATATATATATTATTTGATCGAATGGTTGGTTATGCATAATTATAAATTATCTATTTTTATATAAACAAGTTCTCATTTCATGTGAATTTTGTCAACATTTTAAATATTTTAAACCACTTTGAAAATTTATTGATTTAAGAAATGGATTTTTAAGATTTTTATGATTTTAAGCATGTTAAATATTGTGAGCAAAGGGATCTTATGTTGGATTTGTTATAAATTGATATATCATATAGTACGGAGGGTTCGATTCGATGTTATATTCTGATTGCTTGGGTTCGCCACGGTGTCATGAGGTTAGTTTCATCCAACGGTTATATATTATTTCACGGCGGTGAGGTCGGGGTTTCTGCGCTCAGGTTCATCATTCATTATTATTACCCACGATACTTTCGATGTTGGGGGTCGTGAGGTGGGGTGTCCCACGGTTTATGATGGATATATGGTATGGTACATTGTTTAGTGTTTGGTAAGCTATAACCTTTTCAATATTTATGGTTATTGTGTTTTCTGTGATTATTTCACGACATGATGTTTACTTATATATTTTATCTTGAATTTTCATGTTAATGATAGTTCAATTTATAATTTTCTTAATAATAAATTTGGTTAAACTTTTGAGCATGAATTTCATATTGTTGACTTGGGTATAAGTTTGGGTTTTGTGAGATGATTTTAAATGGGGAACCTTGCAAAAGAGTGGACGTGAGGTCTTGAGAGAAGGAATTTCCGAAAATAAAAACATTATTTTTCATATAAATTATGCCACCACTCAGGATTTATTATCTCACGTTTTATTGTTTTAAATTCGTTCCCTAGGTCCCGGCAGTTCGTAGAGACCTACCTTGCGCCAGCTTCTACATCACTCTTTCTACGACAGCTGCAGTATTCTATTTTATCTATTTGTCTTTATTTTATTGGACTTATGTATTTCCACCCCACTAAGATTCACAAACACTCCTTATAGTGCCTGCGATCTTAGTATTGAACTCATATAAGTCTTTATTATGTGTGTTTGTGGTTATGACACTTGATAAAATAGGTCGGTTGTGGTTGAGAGTACATTGTAGATCTTTATATATATTTGAGGTATTATATTAATGCATGTAATACTTTCTTTCTTAAAGTGGGGTTCCATTGGATATTCCACAGGGATTGTGCAGTGGGACTTCACTGAGGACCACCAAAAATCCACAAAAATTATCCAGGGTGGATCTGTCATGCTATGGGAGTTATGTCATTCCCTAGCTTCGTGCTAGGGAATGCGTCCGGGGAGAGCGGTACACTTTTTGTGCCGCTTTCCCTATTTTCTATTCTTCTTTCTTGTCCTCTCCTTTCTTCTTCTCCTTCTTTTTCATTCTCTCCTCTTTTCTTTCTCCCTCTCTTCCACATCTCATTCTCCCTTTTTCCTTTCCTTTTGCACAAACTCTTTCCATCCTTTTTCTTATTTTAATTTCTCCTCTTCCAACTCTTGAGGTTTTTTTTGAGGAAGCTGTATCTTTGTTGTTTAGAATGTAAGAATATTTCTTAATTTGTAATCAATTGTACCTTCTTCTGATAAAAGAGCGTTTTATTTTTTAGATCTTGAATTTTGCGCGTGCGATGTATGTAACCTCCTTATGCGTTCCACGATTATGACGTCGATATGATAATCAATAAACACCACAGATTACATTGGCTGGTATACTTTATTTAAGATTACAGCCAGGAGGCTGCGATAAAACGCTTAAGGTGCTCGGCATTCCATTATGAGGTAGAATTTTCCCTGTACATGCGGGCTCGTAATTGCGGTCGATTTACGATCACGTCTTAAGGATCTTCCTATTTGGGTCCTAGTTTTCCATGCATTAAAGTTTCTTCCTCATTTGTGGAGCTTGCTAAGACAAGTCTCGAGGCTTGTAACCGGGACGACTTTTTAGTTTGTAATACCTCGCGTTCTTTGCTTTGATAATCTTATTGCACTTTAGGACACATATTTTCATCCGGGGTGAGATTTGGCGGAGAGCCTCGTCGTTGTGTTCACGCTTGCCGGTTTCAATCCTTGGGGATTTTCGTGAACCTCGATGGGTGCCTCTTTGCCCGGTCTCAGAAGGCTGGGGCGAAAGGGGTTTCTGGGTTCTGCGTCTGGCAGCGTAGTTACGTATGCCCATAACACCTCGGGGAGATATTCCTACCCATTGCCTTTAAGATCTTCGATTTGTGGTCTTGATGCTTTGCCTTAAAGGTTACGATGGTGACCACGCGTTATTAGACTGGAGTATCTTAGGGGCGAGTAATAATTCTTGATCCGGGCTGGCCACAAAATCCCTTGAACTTGGCGTTATCAAATTGCTTTCCATTGTCTGACACCAAAGCTCTAGGGATACTAAACCTGCATATTAGGTTACGCCACATAAAATTGCTTATCTCTTGTTCTGTGATGGTAGCGGTCGGCCTCGGCAGATTTGGTGAAGTAGTCCACTCTGTGATGATGAATTTGTATTGGCCTTTTTCCCAGTGGCGAGAGGTCTAATATATCGAGCCCGTGTTGGAAGGCTAGGGAGGCTTGTGAGCGGCTTTGAGGGCTCGGATGGGAGGTAGAGACTTGAGGCGTGCTCTGGAAAATCTTGCGTTTCTGTTAGGTCGGTCGCGTCTCAGGCATTGTAGACGATAATATCCACGCCTTAACACTTTCCCTGCTAATGCAGGAGCTCAGATATGATTCGGTATAGGCCTTCGTGTGTGCCCGGTGAGTCACGTGGTTGCGTCTCCCTGTGATGCACTTGGGATGGGTGTGAAAAACCTGCGCTTAATAAAGGCTTCCTATGATTAGTGAACACAGCCAACTTCCCTTGTTCTAATCTTGAGGCCTCTTTTAGGTCGTCGGAGTGGGCGATAGTGCATTAAGTAATCCCGAATGGGTTAAGTGAAACAGCTCGGACTCGATTCGGTGACTTCCTCGCCGTAGAATTACATAGAGGTTCTGAGGTATTCGGCGTGCGTTAGTCTGCTGAAGTCTTCTTGGCGAGGTTGTCAGCTAATTTTGCCAAGGCATCGACAAAGGGAGTTCTGCTGCGGGTATGTGTCTAACACGAACCAACCTGAACTTTTGGTAAATCCAGTACCTTTTTGGTACGGGATCATTTTTCACTTGCCATTTCCGTAGGTGTCTCTATTGTTGTCTTGCTGACTCAGGTGTTCAGGACTTCAGTGCAGTCAACTTCCGATGAAGGCGAGGTTGAGGTACAGCTATGACGGCCTCATACTTTCGACCTCAGTTGTTGGAGGCTTGGGGTCAGGATGCGAGCGCGTACTTTCAATGTAAACCGCCGGGGAGGTCCTTGTGCATTTGTGGCTCCATCTACGGAGAGTCTCCGGATGGGGAGGTTAGTCGGCGTTTGAGCGTTCTCGGCAGGTTCTGCTGAGGTGAACTCCATGACGAAGTCCGCTAAGACCTGCCCTTTCATTGCAGTTTTTGGCTTATATTTGATGTCGAACTCACTTAGCTATATGGCCCACTTCATCAGCCTTCCTGAGGTCTCCGGTTTGTGTAGCACTTGTTTCATCGGATATTCTGTTGGAACTTCAATGGTATGAGCACAGTAAGGCGGAGCTTATTTGCGATTCTTAATGCGAATTAATTTTTCCATTCTTGGGTACCTCTCCTCTCTCCTCCGATCTTTCATTTGCCAATAGTAAAAATTGGATGTTGTACTCGGTCTTTGTCTCTGATGAGGGCGGTATTTGATCGAAGTGCGAAGCGCCAAGTATAAGAGTGAGGGCTCCCCATGGGGAGAAGGCTCACACCGGAATGGGGGGGGGCTCATGTCTTCAATGAGAGATGGCCTGGCCGACCGTATCCCATTGAAAGATTTCTTTAAAACTTGGAAGAAAGGCCCCAACATTTATCACTAATACGGATACGAATCGGCAAAGAACGATCCTTCCGGTCCCGGTATTTGGACCTCCTTTATGCTTGATGGCGATGGCATGTCAAGCACAACCTTTATTTTGTCTGGATTTGCTTCGATTCCTCGGTTGTTGACTATGAAACCTAAGAATTTTTCGGCTGAGACTCCGAAGGCACACTTGGTTGGATTCAGCTTCATGTTGTACTGTCTCAAGATTTGGAATGCCTCGGGCGGATGAGCTATATGGAATTTGGCGGTGATGGACTTTACCGGCTTATGTCATCTATATGCACACCTGCATGGACGTTCCTATTTGTAAAGGAACGTGTTTGAAGTACGGTGATGAGAAATGGCTCGTTCTTGAGCCCAAAGGGCATCACCGCGGTAACAATAGGTCCTGTCGTGTGAGCGAGGGTCTTTCTTAGGTAAATTACGGATCCATCGCGTCACGGTTGTAGCGGAGAAAGCATCCGTAAAGCGAGAGTTCATGGCGTATTGCATCTACAATGAGGTGGTGTTTATGAGAAACTATCCTTTGGGCATGCTTTGGTGGTCGATGAAGTCGTGCGAGTCACCGGCTTACCGTTCACTTTTGGCGAGTACAGCGTTGGCCAGTCGTCGGGATATTCTACCTCTCGGTGCCTGGCGGAGGAGTTTGCCGACCTCCTACGTTGATAGCTTTTTGTCTTTTAAGTGCAGCTCCTTCTCTTTGCTTGGTAGCGAAGGATGGGTGGCGTTTAGCCTATGAGTGATTATGGTGGGGTCGAGATTCCCCGTATCCACTTTGTTCCATGCGAAGGCGTCTTTGTTTGTCTTAGAGATGGGTAAGAGGGCTTACAGGGTTTTCCGCTAGCTTGGAGCCGATGTAGGAGAGGTGTTCAGGGTCGTCATCCAACAGTACAAGCTCCAATTCTTCTGAGGGCTTAGGTCGGGTGTTCACTTCGTCGCGCATGTCGAGATCGTCCAGGTATACGTTGTCAACCATTTTTTGCTTCATGGATGCTGAGTAACACTCTCTAGCCACGCGTTGGTCTCCTCGAACCATTCCTACTCCGCTTGTGGTGGGAAACTTGATCATCATGTGGTACGTGGATGGAGCGACCTTCCAGCTGCGTTGAGAGAGGGTCTCCCTAACAACATATTATAGGCCGATGGGGCGTCAACAACGAGGAATCTCGCTGTGGTCGTTGCCTGGCATGGGAGGTCTCCCAAAGTGAGCACTAGTTGTATTGAGCCCAGGGGCAACACTTTCTCTCCAGAGAATCCTCGCAAGTGGGTGCTGATTGGTTCCAGCTTAGCCCTTCCGATGTCCATCTTATCGAAGGTTGAAGCGAAGATGATGTAGGCTGAACTCCCGTTGTCGACTAGGACGATGGGCCGTTTATTGACCCGCATTTGCTCGTATTACCAAAGGGTCGTCATGGGGTGCGGCATCCCCTCTAGATCAGTCGGAGAATGTTATGGATGTCTTCGGCCAGGCGGTTTGGACACGACTTGTACCTCCATTACCTCTCGACGATCTTTGTGAATGGGCCTTCTGAATTTGTTGGATTCCTTCCTCCTACTTGAACCCTCAGGAGATCATGGACTTCCTGAAATTTGTTGGTCTTTGAGTTGTTGTGTCGAGGCGGTGGCGGTGGGCCTGGCGAACTGAGCGACTTTGGCAGGCACGATTAGGCACGACCCTCGAGCGTATGGCGTCGAGGTGCGACGTGAATTAAGTATTCTATTTCTTTTAAAATTTGTGTCACGATCATTCGATGCGATGCGGTAATCCTATGGAACTCATAGTACGGTGTTATCTATTGTGGCGGTCGACTTCATCGGGATAGCCACCTTAGAGCTGATACCGTTTGCGCCAGCGCCAAGACCTGCGACCTTCTTGTTTGTCGGAGGGTAAACCGCCGAGGTGAGTAATGCTGTCGTCGTTTTGGCTGAGGCGGACCTAGGCGGTCTCTAAGGCTTCCGCGTCTCTTCGGGGATCGTTCCCCATTTTTCTTTGGAGACCTCTCTCGGTCATTTTGTCTTCTTGGGCTTCATCCCTGTCACTTATCAGTCCCGCTTTTCTCTTTATGGGTTGAGGAGCTTCCTTTCTTGGATATAAGAACTGTCGCCCATAAATGTACTTTCGGCAGCGAGCACCTCAGCCATGCTTGCTTGAGGGTTTTTTGAGATGGAAAACATCAAATCTTTAGACTGCACTCCTAGCCCGGCAATGAAGGCGGTGATCACGAACTTTTCGTCGGGTATATCTACCTTCAGAGACTTGATTAGTGTTCAAAAAGTGCTATTTTGATCCCATTTGTCTGAGGTTTTGACGTTTTTATGTATGTCCAGTAATTAACCCGATTTACACATTAAGGTCCTGTTATTCTCTTGCGATGCCATTTTGGCAAGCCGTTCACACACGAATTTTCTGCGAGCTAATAGTGTAAAATTGTTGATCGATTCAAGCACGAAATTCGAGTCAAACTCGGCATAAACGGTCGAGACCGGAAGGAAAGAAGGCGAAAAATGCAAGAAATTGGGCTATTCTGAGTACATCTGCATGCACTATTCTGACACTTAGCATTCTTCCTCGAAGCCTTGTTCATCCTACCCTGAATTCCTGCTGCCCGTTTGTTTTTGCTTTTTGTCACCCGTTTGGCTTTCTTCCTAAATTACCCCTTTTTGTAATAGTGATAGTTCATTTAATTTGGTAATTTTGCTTGTCTTTGGCTATTTAAGCCATTTGTAAACACTGTGAAAGAGACGTTTTTTGCGGTGAATAAAATTTAAGGCTCCAGTTCTCCCGTTTTTCCATTTTCTTCCCTTTGCTCTCCCTTTCTCGACTGCCAAACACCCTTCGAGGATGACAACTCGGAGGATGAGCGGCTAAAGCCCTTCCCTCGCTTGGAGTGAAGGCTGTGGAGGGATCGAAGGCAGCGAGGGGTTTTTCCATGTTTTAACGGAGGTATTTTCTACCATTTATGGTTTCAGTCGAACGTAGGCTTTAATCCCTTCGGTTGCTTTGAATGATCAATATTTGATAAGCTTTTGGGTTCCTTGGATGCTTATCGTTAGATCCATTGACACCCGTTAGTTACCATCTATGGGCTATTGAAAGGCGATTCAAGGATATTTTTATTTCTCTAAATTTTAGGTTTGATCCCTTCGAATCACTGTAAACGGCCAATACTTGGTAAGCTTTAGGGTTCATTGTATACTTATTGTTAGATACAGTGACATTCATTAGTTATCATTTATTAGTTGTTGGAAAGTGAGTAAAGGTGATGTTATTCCTTTGTCCGAGACCATCAATGGGAGGAAAATACCAATTTTTCAAAGATAGTTATTTAGGGTCAGTTTTTACAGTTAAATGAAGAACCGGTTTGGGGAGATGACTATATGTCATCACCTCCCAGCCCGTGAGAAAAGACCACAGAACCTCGGTTGCCCTAGTACCCGACCAGGTGACCCCTAACACTACAAGAATTCTATTTTACATTTTTAGCTTGTTTTTTTATTTTCGAGTTTTAAACCATCAACTCCTTGTTTTTGCAAAACTCGAAAATCAGCGAAATTCACGATTTCAATCAAAATTTGTGAGTCATTTGTCTGAAAACCCATCCACGAGTTCGACCACTAGACCGGCGCATACTACCGGTAGTAGCTTTTTGCTACGTGATGAGATTTAAGATATAAATATTGTTGATCAGGAACCACACATTGCGGCTGTCAAGACTTCGGCGTTAGACCTCACGAACATAGGACCTTAAGCTCTCTTGCGAGCTCTGCTTGATGTGAAGCGGGGCGACGACTTTTTCTTTGACTTGCCTTGTTGCGACCGATGGGGCTGTTGTGGACCTTCTGGATGAGGAAGTGATGGGGCGAGGCGGAGCTGTTGAACCAAACCAGAATTTGGGCCTTTTAGTGTGATAGCGGCTGATCTCATGGTCCGTGCTATGCAGCTCCATTTGATTCTTGTAAGTGTTTGAGATGATCGACGGGATCTGCGTAAGCGGCAGCTTCCACTTGTGGCATTCCAACTTAGTGGAAGGTGGAGCACCTCGGTCGTGAGCAGCAGTGACTGATGCTGTTGCACCAAGGTGGCTTATAGTATCGGGGCTCGTCCTTTACCACTTCCTTTCACGCGGCGAGTTCTGCTGGGGCTCTTGAACCTCTGCTCCCATGATCGCTCTCCGTCCGCATTGAGGATGGAGAGTGATTCTCGTTCAGGCATGCCCCCAGTGTTGTGATTTGTTGCCCTCTTCTCTAGGGAGCTAAGTGTGGTCCACTTGCATAGCTCAGGCCCGGACTCTGCTTCTATTTCGGCTCTTTGCCAGTGCTAGAGAATGTGTTGCCCTTCATGGGGGGGTGAGGTTATGACGCTGGTTTGTGTGCTTCGTGGGCGTGCGGTGAGTTGCTCGCTCTCTGTCGGGCGTTGGTTGGTGAAGCGGACGCCTCACCTGATAAGGTGTTGGCTTGCATTGTAGCAGTGGGAGGTACCAACTGCAAACCAGTGCTTCACACGGCGGGTCCTGCATCCTTGATGAGTTGGCGTTGCTCACCTTATGTTCCGAGTTGATAAACCGATGGCGAGAGGTCGATCTTTGTTATAAAGGCTGTCGTTCTGAGAGCGAGCGCCATTGATGATCTTTTTTTCAGCGCAGAATTTGGTGGGCGTCATTTATGAGGCGTTGGGCCGAATTTGGTATATCAACCATCCTAAGGCATAACTGTTAATGCAGTATTCGTGCACAAGACATACATGCACCATAATATATAACTGTATTTGTCATGATTAAGGGTTCAAAGTGACAAAATTGAAAGTTAGGGAGTTAAGTGTTAAGTGAGAAACAAATTGAAGGACCGTTTGAAATTTTGTCAAAGTTTAAATAAAAACTTATTGTCTTACAGCTTCTCTTTTCCTTTATGTTTCCGATCAGTGTGATAGAAAGGAAAAAACTGGTTTGACAAAGTCTCTATCATTTTCAGATTCAGCTGACTTTTAGGTAAACTCTGTTTTCAGATCTGTTTTGCACCTCTATTTTCAGGTCTTTAAGCTCTGTTTTGGAACAAGTTGTAAATATGAAAGTTGTTGGGTTATGTCTCTTCTAGGTTTCTGTGAGGGCTTGGTAATTGGTTGTATGTTTATCTGGGTGTGATACATTTGAACACTGATTGCTCATGCTGTCCTGATTCTGGCAGTTTACTATGTGAAATTTGAAAGCATGTTTCTCCGTGTGTATTTGGTATTTTGCCCTAATTTTCGGATATGTTCTAATTTTATATGTCTAGTTCTTGCTTGAAAAATATTAAGGTTTGATCAAGTCTCAATCTTGAGTTATGGTGGTTTGTTTAAAGGTTGTTCTGTAACAGGGGACTTGATAATAGTTAAAGTTTGAAAATCTGGTATAAATTCTATATATGGAATATGAAGCTGATTTTTACCTATGTTTAAAGGCATGAGTGGTTTCTAACAAAAATAATCATATCTTTTGGATATATGTTGAGAGTTATAGCTAAAGAAGTCGGCAAGATCACTGCTGTAAAGCCGAGGGGTAAGGCCGACCCTAGGTTATATGTTCTCATATATTTCGAGTTTGGAAGTTTATGCATGATATATGACTTATGTATGATTAATATATGTTTTAGACCACGAGGAGCAAGGCATTACAAGGCATTGTATGTTAAGGAATGATAAAGGGACACGTCATGTTTTGTAGTGGATATAGATATTTGATACCATGTGTTCTTGTTTGTCATTTGATGTACAGACCAG
Source organism: Tetrastigma voinierianum (assembly GCA_016808115.1). Lineage (NCBI taxonomy): Eukaryota > Viridiplantae > Streptophyta > Magnoliopsida > Vitales > Vitaceae > Tetrastigma > Tetrastigma voinierianum. Next base: position 40,696 of record JAEQBH010007658.1, read on the forward strand.
CTTGTTTTTGCCGTAGTGATTCAATGTTCATGTGAGTATATGTTATGGACTATACGATTGTTATGTGCAAGAATGTGTTGATGAAGCTATATAAGTTACAGTTTAACCAGTATGTGATAAACTATGAATGTTATTATGTACAAATACATTATATAGAAAGATCCATGATGCGTAGAATAAAGAGGATAAGGTTATGACCGACATGTCAAATGTCGCAAATACAAGTTACAAGTTACAAGGACCCAATGGGCCAAATACAAGTATACAAGGCGGCCGGTAACACAAGTTTACAAAGTTACAAGAACCACGCTCTGGGTTTACTGAGTTCAGGGAATGGAATACTTGATGTGTTTGGAAGTCATAGCGGAGTAAAGAAGAAGCGGATACATGCAAGCATTGTGATATAAGAATACATATGAACTATGAATGTGCCTATGTTTATGATGTTATGAGTATTAAAGTGCTCTCATTTGATATAGTGTGAATGTATATATGAATATGTAGGAATTATGTAAAGTGCTTTGGTTTGATAAAATGAATGACATGATGATGATGTGAATGTGTGAGGCGTGGTATCATGCTTTACCATCCCTCAGGTAGCATCTGACTAAAGTCTGATATTTTAGGTTAATGAAGTCAAGAAGCATAAGTTGTGTTTTCTTTGCTCATTTGCCCGTCATGAGTGATAGGTCGGTTAGCGCTTCCCCTCACCTCTCTCATCATGACCGATATATGTATTGGAGACTTTTAGATTGTATATGTCGATATATATATGGTTACTCCTAAAAATTATTTTTAAGGGGCATGTTTATGAACAAGAAAAATGTGTATACAAGTGTTTTGGTTGAGTTTAACGGCTTTTTTTAAAAAAATCCTAATGTTTCTATTATGAGGTTCCCTAAGTGACGTTTTGTGGTTAATTGAATTTTCTATAATTAGGATGACTTAGTTTTTTCTTTAGGGTTATAAAGAACCAAGATTAGGACATTACATTTGGGGTACTTCTTGATGCAGTGCGGAGGCTTTGGATGTCTTTACCCCGAGTGCCATTTCACGGATATGACGCTCCTTTGCAAAGACAAGAAGAAAGAATAAAGAATTCGCGGGGGCCGCCAGGTGGCCGCTCCGATACCTAAGTCGATTTCTATTTGAGGAGAAAAGATAGGCCCATTTAGAGGGCGAATATTTTGCGTGCTTCAGATGGGGTGGCACGGTATTTATAATATATATGTTATTAATTGGAGGGTAGTAAGGATGCTTTTCCATTGGATGAGATATTTTCTACCTTGCTCCCGATGCTCGGATTTAATAAGAGGATATTGGAGGAGTAGTTTATTGAGAATTATCCTCCTTCCTTATTGGTGAGATCGAGTTTGTCTATAGCGGGGATAAAATGTTTATCGTGAATTATCCTATTTTCTTTGCCAGTGAGATTTAGTTAGATTTATTGGATAAGATGTTATTGGGGATTATCTTACTTCCTTTATTGGCGAGATTTAGTCTGATTTGCAGAATGTGGGCCTTTCAAATTATCCATGACCGGCCTTTTAGGCGGCCGGACTGAGCTTCGTTTGGGGGTTTGGAGTAGGGCCATGCGTTTTGCGGGCGCCTCTTCTTTACAGAGCGATGAGTGGGCGGCGTTTTTCTTACGTCAATTTTAGTCAAAATTTGAAACTTTTGTTTAAAATGTTCTCCTTATGTCACGTATGAGAAATGCTTAATTTTTTTTTCTTTTTTAAATTTAATTTGGAAACCGTAGTTAGATACTATGACTTTAATTTAAAAATGGAACTACGATTTTAGTTCAAAAATAAAAACACAATTTTTAAATAAGGCTTTAGTTAAAAAATGAAGCTACGGTTTCTAACTAAAACTTCTAATTTGTATTAAAAAATTAAAAAAAAATTGAACATCTTTTTTATGTGATATAAGAAGACTATATTCAACAATAATTTAAAAAATAACATTTAATTAATAAAAAAAATTTGAATAAAAAAGTCGTTTTGACCCTAAAAGTGGAAACGGAAGGGGGGTGAGAGGTGATGAATTTGCGGTCCATGGCTTTAGTGGATCCATCTGGATTTATACACAACCATATTAAAAGTATAAACCTCTCTCTTTCTTTCTTTCTTTTTTTTCCCTCTCTTTCTCTCTATTTGCTGTAATTTACTTTATCCTTTGGGTCAACATGTGTGATAATATAAGCTCTAAGCAAGGATCAAAATATCGATAATTATAGATATATCGATACTTAAATTTTATGAATATATCAGAAATATCAATAAAATATTGGTAGATATTTTGATAACAATATCAGTAAAATGAAAATTAACAAAAATACTTTGAAATTCACGGAAATTCTTTGTTAAACTATAAAAAATACATAAATAAGTAAATATATACTTGTTGAAGACGATATTCATTATAATTTATTAAGAATTCACATTCTGATAGTATTTTAAAGCGAAAATGAAGGCAAATGTGGATCGATTATATTATTTGATGAAGGAATCATGTTTGTTGAAGAAGATATTTAAAGCAAAGATCTTTACAAATATTGAGATAAATTACAAAGAAAAGTAATTTGAGGTGAATGGAGGTTGGATGTGAATGTATGAGTTTGTAAAGAAATTATATGGTTTTAGGAGTATTTATGAAAATTTTTGGAGTTAAAATAGCCATTGGATTGTCAAAAACCATTGTGATTTAATTCTAATCGTTGAATATGATTTTGGTTCAAATCTAATTATTGAATCGTCATATATTCGTTGGAAATCAATCTAAATTGTTAGATCAAGGTTCAAATTTAAAAAATCGGCCGTTGGATCAAAATATAGCGCACTGGATCTTTTAAAAGCGGATGAAATGCGGGCGTTTGGATCAAGCGAGAGCGGTCTTGCCGTCGATTTACGGTCGAAGCGAGCGAGGTCAATATTTTGAAAATATCGACGATATATCTTCGATATTTACGATATTTTATCGATATATCTTCGATATTTTAACGATAATTTTAAATATTTATCGATATTTTATCGGAAATTCTAGCCCACACGATGGTGAGGTATACTTTCGATATTTTGCGAAAGATCGACATTTTCAGATATTTCTTCGAAATATGGATGAATTTTCTGATTTTTAGCAAATTTTTTAGTCAATCGATTTTCGATTGGCAAAATCATATGGGGGATTGGCTAATATTCGATATTTCGATGATAGAGCGCTTATAAAACCGATATTTAGTTTCTTACCCGTAACACATTCTTCTTTTACAATAATACGTGATGATTTGTCAAGAAAGAGAAATAAAAGGTAGGTCACTAATCGGTTTTCCAAAATAATACTATCCAAAATAATAGATATTGGAATGGATACATTCAAATTCACAATTCTTAAAAGAGTAGGGTCCACAAATTACTCAAATTCTTAAATTTGTCATTTTTGATGATTTGCTCCAATCGGATTATATTTAGGTTTACTATTTTATATTTCAGTATATATATATATATATATATATATATGTATGTATGTATTTTTAATTTGTAGTTGATCTTAATTTTCTTTTTCTTTTTTTGGTATCTTTTTCGAAGACATAAACTTTAGTGTGGGGTTTGAACGGTGGAGATTGAAAGTATTGTTGGGTGGGCGTTTAGTAGCTTACAGTTTTCCTATTTTGAACCCTCAGTGGGTAGGGCGATACTTGGCGAAATTTCTCTTTCGTTCCGGCTCGAAAAAGGCTTCGGCTCGGGCGCTCATTTCGTTAGGCCCAAGCGGCGAGCTTGAGCGCTAATTTAGGAAACGTCGTTCGAGGCCCGAGGCCCGGCGAGGCAGGCCCAGCCGGACTGGGCGTTAAAAGCAGCGTCGTTTTATTATTTACCTTAACCCAAAATAAAAAGTTAAAAACCCTTTCTTGCCAAAACCTAGGGTTAGCGTTAGGGTTTTTCAGATCTCTCAATCTTCTCCAACTGCTCGATTCTACTCTGTTTTCGCTGTATTCGTCTCCTTCTTTCTGTCCGATTGATTCATTTCCGGCGAAATATGCTGTTAATCAAGGCTGGAAGTTTCCTCATCGCGACTCTCCTGATCCATGATTTTCGATTGTTTTTAGATAAAGTCGTTGTTGTGCCTGATTATATCGGATTCTGGGGAAAGTAGGAAGGATCGGTGGGTTTTTGGTATTTATGTGGGGAATTGAACGGATGTGAAATTCGTGGTCATATGTGTTAATCCATTGTCTATAGTTTGTTTGGGTGGTCATTTTCATGTGTCATTTGGAGGCGTGGTGGTTATTCTGGTTGTTGGATTTGAATCAGGGATATGTATATTGAAGAATTAAAAGGAGGAGGAGTTGACTGTGGGAAGGAGGAAGAACAGTTATCTGGTAGTGGTGCTTTTCGTGTTGGTTTTGTTGCAGAGGATGCGAGAAGAGCTTTGGTCGGAGCTGGGGCTCGGGCACTGTTCTATCCGACTTTGCTGTATAATGTTCTCAGGAATAAGGTTCAGGCAGAGTTTCGGTGGTGGGATAGGGTTGATGAGGTAAAAGTCTGTGTGCTTTACTATTGTCTTTCTTCTGTTTTCGCTTTTGTTTGCCTTGGATAGTTTATTTGGTTTTTTGTTTCAGTCTATGTGGGTTTTTCTTCTTGTAATCAATTATGACCATGTGGATTTTCAATTTGTACACAAAAAGGAAAACTTCTTATTTTTGAAGTGCAAGGAAATTTTAGGATTGAGCTGATAGTATTGAAGATTTTAAGCTAGAAAATAGAGAGAAGAGAAACATTTATTCAAGGTAAATAATATTGTCTGGGCATAAAATTTTGAAGACCCAATCACTGGTGCAGTTTCTGTATTCGGTCTTTATTGAGTCCCTTTGTTTAGATTTTTTAAGTGCTAGTGGTGTAGAATTTGTCCCATACACTACATGTATGGTTGGATCCACTGATATGATTTTTTTCTTCAATAATTTTCAAGCAATGGCATTTTCTAGCATAACTGAACAAAGAATGTGTAACATATAAGCATGTCGAAGAATAAATCGAGATAAGCTAAAACAGTAAAATTTATTTATTTCTGATCTGAATACTTATCTGAAAAAACCATTCATCTCTTATTATTCTACATAGAAGGGCAATGGGATTCACAACCCTATTCTTTGATTTCAAGCTTCACACATGGGTTTAGTGCTTGTATGAGTAGAACTTACTTCTTTTTAGTTCTAACACATTGATTTTCAGTTTGTACTGCTAGGTGTTGTTCCATTTCCGTCTGATGTTTGCACTTCTAAAGGAGCGGTGTTGAGTGGGTGGTCACACTAAATGAGCCATACGAGACTTTGGTTCCACCATCTCTCTATATCATGTAGGTGCCTCATTTTTATTCATCCTGAATCTTTGCAGCTTGCCTATATTCTTCCCTTTTAAGTGTTCATGCTATTTGGCAGTTTGTTTCTACACTTGTGTTCATGCTATTTGACAACTTGGTGATATTCTTGTCTTTTTAGCATTCATGCAATTTGATCCACATGCTGGGTGATGTGTTGGTTATATGGAATCAGAGTGCTGTGTTGAATGGTAATAGGAGTTTTATGGTTTGTTTGATTGAATAGATTCGGTGGTCAATGTTAGTAAGTCCCTAGTAAGAAAATTGTGAACTGTATTGCATTCTCATCTTACTAGCCTTTTAGGCCCAAAGTGCCTGGCAGTGGACCCTGGACCACGACTGCATATATGGGAGGTCAAAGGGTAGGGTGATTGGTGAATATATCAGGGTTAGTTTTGATAATTTTGTATAGGGTTTTCCCTCTTCTGTGGCAGTGTTCTGCATTAGTTTTGGAAGCCAAAAAACCTGACTAGTGGCACATATTTTTCTATTTTTTTCCATCATTGATAGTGGTTCTTCCCACCCCACCCCAATGGATGTAAGCAAGTTTTGCTGAAATAAATCCACTGTTGCATGGATGGTTGTTTTATTTTTAAAACATTATCATTATCTTCCTTTTTTGGTCCTTACATTTACAGGATCGGGATTGGGCTTGGTACCGAAAGTTAAGATTGAGCTCGTTCATATGGAAACGGGCTGTAAGGCTCAATGAGCTTTTTTTTTTTTTTTAAATGGCTGAGAGCAGGCTGCGATTTGGCTGATTGGCTCGGCTGTTTCGAGCTCATATCGTCGCAATCTAGCTCGAAATGTTCAAAGCTCGGCTCGGCTCGGCTCGGCTCGGCTTGTTACCAGCCCTATCAGTGGGTTCTGTCATCTGTGCTAGATGATAGGGGCAAAATGGTAAACGAACGTTGTGGGTGTACCCAAAAGAATTCCTCTATCTCTTATAGTCTTTAATCTCCTCTATCTCTTATCTCTTATATATATATATATATATATATATATATATATAAAATCATTTATTTTATAATATTATAAATTTCATATCATAATTTCATTTTTAATACTTTCATATTTTAAAATTTTATAAACCATATAATTTAAAAAAATAAAAAATACCATAATTTTTAAACTAAATAGATTTTTCAAAATAGAGCAAGAAAATAGGATACTATCTTATAAAACTAATTAAAAATCATAAAATTTACTTTATTTGAAATCCGATATCTATGAAAAACACAAAAAAATAATAAAAAAACTAAAAACTAAAAAGAAAAAAAGAAAAAAAAAATAATGATGGCAAAAAAAATAAAAAAATAAAAAAGAGAAAAAGACTGGGTGGGTAGCTGGGGTTTGCGTGGGGGTGCGTGCGGATGGGACAGATTGAGTGGGCAACGGATGTGGCGTGGGTCACGAAATTGTTTGCTGGACGTCTTCTCAACACCTACCCGCAGCTATGGACGTGGTTCGATCAATCAAACTGTAACACAAATTAAAAATCAATCGTTGAGTTTTTTTATTTTTCATTTATATAAATAAAAAATCTAACTATTAACAAAATTTTTGGTTAATTATTTGTTGGATTAATTATATATCGATTTTTCGATTAATCATGATAAAAAATAAATTTATAATTCTATAATCATATTTAAATTATAATAATTATTATAAATACAATAAAAATGTAATATATATATATATATATATATATATATATATATATATATATATATACTAATATATATATATATATATATATAATCTATTTATTGCAATCTCATGCATTTGTGTATTTATGATATTGTCCATAAATAATATATGAAACACATGAGAGTAGATAATTTAATAACGATTTTTTTTAATCAATCACATGTTTTAACAATTTTAATAAAAAAAGAAACTAATTCAAAGAAATCACATCCTATATGTTTTGGTTTGGAGGAAAATGGTAAAAATTTGATTTGAAGGAAAAAAGTAAAAGTTATGGATAGAAGTGAAAAAGTCATAAGTCATACAAGCTGGAAAACCTATTTTATATATATATATATATATATATATATATATATATATATATATATATATATATATATATATATATATATATATATATATACTCTGCTATTTGATTCAATTAGTTAACAAAGCCAAGAAAGTTTTATATTTGTAAGCCCCGAAATCGAGATTTATGTAAAGAAGCAATGTGAGTCGCTGATTAGTAACTTATTTTTCGATTGATTTGGGTTTGTGTTATTTCAGCGGCGGCCCAGCTTCAGCCCATCGACTACGCTCCCTACGCCTCATTTTTTTCAATCATTTTTCAAGTTTTTCTTTTCTTTTATTTTTGTGGTGTTTTTTCATAGAAAAAGCACCTTTTATTTTTCATCTTTTAAATAAATTAAAAATTAAGTTTTTTAATTAATTTTATAAGATAATATCTTATTTCCATTTATTTTAAAAAGTTTCATACTTGGATTTCTTCAACTTCTCAATCAAGCTTCATTTCTTCTTAATTGTTCGGAAAGAACTCTAAAAATGGCTTCTTCTTCTCCCCAAAACCGGATGCCCTAACTCCCTCTAAAGCCAAAATGAGAACTCTCATTTCAAGACCAGTTTGGTCTTATCCCTCATTTGGCTAAATTTTTAGCCCTTTTATTTTAATCTTTCTTCTTTATCCCATTTACAAATCAAGTTATCCAAACTCCTACATTAGCATATAAACTTTTTTAACTTATATCGTTGAGTCGCCAATTTGACAATTCTGCATTTCTGCTTGTCGCGTAGCATAAATTTAAAAAAAATACGATTTGACTTTTTATTATATCATTCTTGTAATAAACTATTATGATATTTTTTTAGGGTGTTACAAGCTGTATCTTGGAAAAGTGTCAAGTAGACACTTACAGCTTCATCCACCATAGATGAAGAATACATAGCATGTTATGCCGCAACTAGCAATGCAATGTGGTTATGGAATTTGGTTTTTGCTTTGGGAGTTGTAGACTCTGCCATGAGACTGCTGCAATTGTATTATGATAGTTTCGCGGTTGGTAATGGCACTAAGAATCTTGGGAGGAGCTTGTCGCTTCAAGCATATTGATATAAATTTCTATTTCGTAAAAGAGAATGTTGTAGAAGACATCATTGATATCGAATACACACTTGTTGCAAACATGTTGATAGACCCAATAACGAAAGGCTTACCTGTATGGGTGTTTGAAGAACATGCATCCCGCGTGGGATTGTTGGAGGTTCAATCTGTATTGAATTAGTGGGAGTTTGTATCTTTATAATTGTGAACATGTTGCTGACTTATGAGGATTGCAAATGTTATATGTGTAATTCGTGCATTTGTTGTCATTTTCGTTATGATGTATGGTGTGTACATAACAATTTAAGAAAATGACTGATTGATGAAAGAGATAATGTTTCTAAACATTCAATGGATGAAGTTTCATGCGTCCAATTATGAATGATTTTCGTATTCTATCGATATAGTATTATTCATGATTGATTATGACAATATTTGATTATTAGAAATTCATGTTTATGGTGGATTTAAATTATATTGTCAAGTGGGAGATTGTGGGAGTATTTAATGAAATGGTTCGGTATAATTAACACACAATTACCATAATATATATATATATATATATATATATATATATATATATATATATATATATATATATATATATATATATATATATATATCAAGATTATAAAGCATGTGACATAATTTGCACCATAACGAGATAGACAAATAATCCTCTATTTATGGATGCATTTCCACTTATCTTTTACTAGCCCATTTAGTCACAAGTAAAAGTGACTAAATAGTAAACCGAAATCATATCCTATATGCTTTGAAGGAAAATGGTAAAAACTTGATTTGAAAGAAAAAAGTAAAAATTAGAATATGAAGTGGAAAATTACTTAAGTCGCTTTTAATTTGGAAAACTATTATATATATATATATATATATATATATATATATATACTACTCTGCTATATATATATATATATATATATATTATTTTTCGATTTGATTGGTTAATCGAAATCGCGATTTTGTAATTTATAAATTGAAATCGAAGTTAATATAAAAACAGCGAGAAATCGAAAATACTTGATTGATTAACCTATTTTTCGATTCAATTTCTTAGGTTTTTTTTTGTTCAACCCAACCCAACTATCCAACCACCTCCCACACGCCTCCTCATTTTTTTTCAATCGTTTTTCATGTTTTTCTTTACTTTTATTTTTGTGGTGTTTTTTCATAGAAAAAGCACCTTTTATTTTCCATCTTTTAAATAAATTAAAATTTATGATTTTTAATTAATTTTATAAGATAATATCTTATTTCCATTTATTTCAAAATTGTACTTAATAAAAAAATTATTTTAAACTTAATATATTCATTATTTTTATTTTCTTTATTAGATTTTGTTTTGTACATATACAAATACATTCACCATTAACAATAAATATAATAGATTCAATATTTTAAATAATATATATATATATATATATATATATATATATATATATATATATATATATATATATATATATATATATATATCTCTTCTTCTCCATATATATATATTCATAATAATTTTTATTTTTATAAACCTATAATTTAAAAAAATACTATAATTTTAAAGCTAAGTAGATTTTCAAATTAGTGAAAATATGATATTATCTTATAAATATAATTAAAATCATAAAATTTAATTTATTTAGAAGCTGATTTCTATGAAAAACACAAGAAAAAAAAAAGAAACAATGATTTCCAAAAAAGAGAAAAGACTGGGTGGTGGCTGGGGTTTACGTGGGGTGCGTGCCGAGGGGGCGGGGGTGAGTGGGCTAGGGATGTGGCTTGGGTAGGTTGAACATGATTCAGTTATCAAATTGTGGTATAAAATAAAAATCCATCATCCATTTTTGGTTTATTATTTATATAAATAAAAAACCTAACTATTAAATATGGTTAATCTAATCTTCTATTAATAATTTCATAATTATTTCTTATAGTTTAAATCATAATAATAATTATAAATAAAATAAAAAAATGCAAAGAAAAAAAAAATAAAATCTATTTATTTACAATATCATGACACTTACATATTTATAATTAATCCATAAATAATATATGAAACATATGAAATTAGATAATTTAATCACGGTTTTTTAATCAATCATATATTTGAACTACTACAGTAAAAAAAGAAACTAATATAAAGAAATCATAGTTTATATGCTTTGGTTTGGAGGAAAATGGTAAAATATTGGTTTAGAGGAAAAATAAATAAAAAACAACGGATAGAATTGGGAAAGTCACGACTAACACATGTGGGAAAACCTACTTTATATATATAATTTTTATTTTTCTGTTGGTTAATCGAAACCACGGTTTTTGTATTTGTAAATTGAAACTTAAATCAAAACCGAGATTTGTGTAAAAACAATAAGCCTTAAACCGCTCGATTCGAGTTGGGTCTATTTTTAGTTTGGGTTTTTTTCGATCGATTCGATTTGCAGATTTTTGCCTATTCTAAGGATTGAGACGGTGTGATGGGGGTGTTTGCGCGGAGCTTTATGGGAGGGGATACTTTTCTCATAAATATGTATAGCCTTGGGCTTAATTGTGATCTTTTTATAGGTTTTTTTTGTTAAATAAGAGGCCCAATCTGACCCCTAAACCATAATTCCCTTTTTTAAGAAACTTGTGTTTTAATTCATTGATTTGGAAATAATTGTAAAAAAGTATAAAAAATAAAAATATATGATTCAATACAATTTAATATAAAATAATTGTATTTTAGGTATAATATTATCTAAACAGTGTCAGATAAAATGTAGGTACCGCCTTAATGTCTCAGATACTATTATGATGAGCATGGAGTCTGCTTTCTGATTTATTAAAATCTTACTGGTATTACCTGAAACACAATTAATTTTTTAATAATATATTTTACTACGGTATTTATACCTTCTTTATAATTATTTTCCTTAGTTTTATGAAGTGCATGTGGACTTTTTTGGTCTCAAATATATTTGGACTTGGAGTTGGAGATACTGGATTCTATTTAGGTTTTGGGTTGGGTTATTATTTGGTTGGTTTAATTGGGCTTTGACCTAGCTTAATTGACATTGACATTGACTTTGGGCTTGGGTTGATTTAAGTTGGATATTGATTTGGGCTTATTGATTTTGATCTGGGCTTTAGACATTTATTAGTGATTTATTAATTATCTAGTGCAATGGGAAAGTAAAAAAAAAATCCTCCAAAGACTATGGAAGAAAGTGATGGCCAAAAATGACCTACATAATAAAATAAAAAATTAATTTATTTGTGAGACGGAAAGTTGATCAAACATGATTCAAGTTCTTCCATAAAGCAAACTTGCATCATTTCCTGCAACACTATTAAGTTTATTTTAAATTATTAGCATGATAGAAATATATTTACAACATATTTCTAGGACCCTTTTTCGTTTAAAATTTTAAGCCTATTAATTTTTAATAAAATAGTTAGTATCCATTGATATAGATCGAAGAAATAAATGCCATAAGTCTTGAAACCATTGAATTCTTATTGGCTTAAGCATTTGATATTTTTGCATCATAAACATTTATACTAACTTATTTTATTAAAAATTATAAGAACCACAATTGATTAGTTAAGATAATAAAAGAAAAAAAAGTTTATAACATATAAGTAGAGTACAAGAATTTATTAACATGCAAATTGTTCCATACATGCTTGTTGTGCTTATTGACTAACTTAACATGCAGCGCGTAGGTACGGGGACCACAGGTATGTGTCTTTGGTTATAATTTATTGGAATTAAATGTATGCCGGATGCTACCTACGTTTATGTGATTCATGTCGTCTGTCTAGCCTAGGTGGTTAATGGATCTTTGACCCATATGCTCCCATGTGCTTAAATCATTAATGAGGGCTAGGTCACCGGGGCAGAGAGTCTTCTCCACATGAGGTAACTTCCTAATCATTAACGATCCCTCGGGCTGCAGGCTAAGTGTTTCGTGGTTGTTCTTCACGATTGGAGTCATTAGGGTTTTTGTTCTTACTTGATTTTCCTTGTAATAAAATAAAAAGAAAAAGTAAGTGACGACTCCAAACAAAACCGTTCCTCCTAGGGGATGGATTTTCCAAAACTTCAGAAGCAATTTTTTTTTTCATTTTAAAAAGTGAGTTGTGCGGGCTCGTGGATTGGTGAGGTCCGCAGGTGGCAACTCCGCTAGAGTTGAACCCAGAATCTCTGGTTTCATAAGAGGATCAAGCTTGAACTTGAGTTGGGTATATTGGAGCACATGGTTCATTGATTAGTAGACTCTTGGGCTAGATAGATGACAGATGACATCACTTACCTGGTTGGTATTTTGCTTACACTTGTGATGTGTGTTTACCTGGTTGGTTCTAGCATGTTTGTTCATTAAGCAGCAATGCGTAGCTATGTGTTTCGATTGGCATGGATGATTGGTCTGTGTAGATTTTATGGTAGGCTATCTCTTTGTGCATGACTGCTTGTGGCATGGTTGCTCTTTCTCTTGCATGACTGCTCCTTGCTTGTCTTTGTGGGACACATATGTATCCCCTTATATCCGAATCACTAGTCTTGGTCAACTACTCATCATTGATTTCTTAGGTTTGGGAGTTATTCTTAATTGTTTGTCTTCGACCAAGCTAGGGATTTGGAGTAGGGTATAGCAAAAGGGTTATATTGATGTATGGGAGCACCATGGAATGGCGATTATCAAGCGGCTGAAGACCTATCTGGCCATTTGGATTTTATGGATACTTGCGTGGCCAGTGTGTCACTTTGAATGTTGGTTAGGATCCTTATGTATCCTCTTGTTGGTACGGTCATCCAGCTTTTGGGACTTGTTTTTGCCCATTGTTTCCTCTGAAGCCACCTTACTCCTAAGGTATCACCATGTCAGATCTTGTTCTTGCCCGTGGGGCCATGTATTAGATTAGTTGTTAACATCACATGACCAGGTTCATTCCCTGTGAAGGATCGATCATGGGGATCACGTGCAGATTGATTTCCGGCCCGGTAGTCACGAGGGCCAGCGTCCCTAATTTCCTTTTGTAGGATTGTTGATTGAGACCGACCTAGGTTCCCGAGCTTGGATTCGCATTAAAGGTAGACTTGTAAGAGGATCAAATCCACATAGTCAATTAGAGCAAACATCAGATCATAGATATATGGACCCCTAGTAAGCTACTGTCGACTAATTGGTTGAGATTACGACACTATGGCATCACTCAGGGATGCGCGCTCTTAGGACAGGTCGAGTTGATGGGCGGCGGGGCCCCATCATTCTGGGTCTGAGGAATACTCACATTGACTCTACCGCACCACCACCACCACCTCCACCATGCGGACTACCATCACGACGGGGACCACACCTGAATTCCTCCGCACTTCCCACCCCCTTCTAGTTTAGCCAACCCTATAGGCAAGGGCATTTGTTTTTACATGGACATATTGAGACCACGCGCATTCTGTTGTGGCACCTACACCGATTGTGGATCATACTCAGGCTCGTATTGATAGGATTGACGGAGGATAGGTCGTGCATGTTTACGATGGGGTGGTTCCAGGATGGATATGATGATTTGCCAATGGCAGCTTTTCCTATTGAGTTTCGCATGCTAGATATTGAGAGATACACGGGGATTGGTTGCCCCCGTATCCACTTGCAGTTGTATAATGCTATTATGCGAGGACATCGATTAGATGAGACATAGATGATCATGTTGTTTCCCTTGTCATTGAGTGGTGCCGCTCAACGTTGGTTGCTTCTATAGACCCCTCATGACATAGGACATGGACTGATTTGGCACAGGAGTTCCTCAGGCAATATTCCTTTAACACCGTAGTAGATGTATCACGAAGAGAGTTAGAGGCCCTTAGGTAGAGGTCAGATGAATTAGTCACCTCATTTATCTCCTATTGGAGGGAGAAGATAGCACAGATCATTAATAGACCCTCAATGCGTGATCAGATCAGTATGATTATGCGCAGTCTTTAGTCCGTTTTGCTAGGCATCTCATAGGGTTTCCTTAATAAGACTTTGGTTCATTAGTATAGGCCCTCTATGGCATTGAGGAGGGTATAGCCAGAGGATTATAGGCAGATTCTTCCCCTTCCGACTCAAAAGGGAAAAAGCCGAGGTCAGGCCCTAGGCCATCAGATGTTGGCACCATTGGCATGACTGGACATAGGTCCCCGTGTCGCCCTCCATTTCAAAGATGGTTCTCAGATACTTCTTATCAGATGACACAACATGATCAGTACAGACCGATCACCCCCACTAGGGCAACAGGGTTTGCTTATCTGCACCATCTACCGTAGCCAGTATATGTTACACAAGCGCCCTAGAGGCCACCTATGCAATTCCATCATCAGTATAGAGCATAGCCTCCGTCAAAGCGAGCTAGACAGTTCACACAACTCGGGATACCATTAAGCCGAGTCTTTCAAAGACTGGTTGAGGGGGGACTGATTGCCCCGCTACCACCCAGACCACTTATGCAATTCCATCATCAGTATAGAGTATCGCCTACGTCAAAGCAAGCTAGGCCAGTTCACCTGATTTCGGGATGCCATTAAGGGAACCTTTAGGGAAGCGCGGTTGAGGGCGGTGCCGTACCACCGGCCACCACCACTCACGGCAAACCCCATCGGGATTTCGGCCGATCTTCATTACGCTTTACCGCAACGGGTCATGATACGAACGGTTGTGAAACCCTGAGACATGCTATTCAAGATTTGATTGATCAAGGTTTAGTTGATTTGGGACGCCCGGGTGTGACCATTGATCCGTTACCTACTTATGATACTAGAGTTATACCCTCTCCCCCGTGAGGGATTCATTTCATTGAGTAAGAAGATAGTGAGATTTTCACGATAGGATGGGACAAAGAGGCTTCTCAACCGATCAGTCTTTATGAAGACTTAGATTTTGTTGGATATACATCTGACTAGCGGATCTCAAGGCCATTCATGCGACCTGAGACGGGAGCTGCAGGGCCGCAAATTATCTACGGTATATTTTCAGCATCCTTTGCCTATGTTTTCATTCATATTGTTCCCAAAGGATGATATAGGCTGCTAACGAGATGTTCGGATAGTCACCAGTGGGGGTAGCTCATCCTCCACTCGTTGATAGACCACTTGCTAGTATAGCGGCCAGAGAGGAGATTCAGAGAGAGGATGATGAGATTACGTGTCGGCTATGCCTTTGTAGGCTCATATCGTTTAGAGCCTCTTGGTCTGCGTCTGAGTACACACAGTGCATTGGTCACTGCCGGAACTGCCTTATCGTTGGAGCCTCTTGGACTCGTCCCCAGTACCTGGATGCGTGGTCAAGGTCTTGGCAAATTAAGGTTGATACTGGTACCACCCAAAAGGGCTTATTCCGTTCTAATAGTTGATAGAAATTTACATGCATTGTATTTTTGATGATTTGCCACCCAGGAGGTTGGGATCATGTTTCATCCATAGCACATCAATGTTGCTGTTCAAGGCCTCAATGAGTGTCGTCTGTCCTATTGGACAACGGCTTTGCCCTAAACGTCTGTCCTTTAGTGATAACTATTGCACTAGGATTTTCTAGGCGATTTTGGGCCTTACCTGGTATTAGGAAGCTTACAGATTGGACCTGAGAGGACCGTAATGGGTACACTCACTACATATGTCATTTATGATTAGGTAATCGGATATTCGATATATTTGGGTTCAGGGATCCAATCGACCTTTAAACTGCTTCTCGACCGCCTTTGGATCCATGAATTACATTATTTATACCATCTTCCCTTCATCGAGGGTGAAGTTCGCCTATGAAGGATGCATCATCACGATACAGTCTATAGAGATGTCATTACTTCTTCTGAGCTAGTGTTGGAGATTAGCCACAGTGAGGATGACTTACATTTGACGGGGTTTACATTCGATGAGGTTCAGGTTGTCAGCCGGGGCCTGACATCAAGATATAGTGCCTATGTCATTTGACGATATAGTGCTGCGCCCAGTGCTTAACATGATGAGAGGCATGTCTTACCTTCTTGGCATGGGATTGGGTCTTCGGCAGAAGGGGGCCGCACGAGTTTTCTTTCACGACTGATCATGATACACCCTACGGATTGGGTTACACTTCTACAGAGGACGATGCACGACACATGGCACGACTACGCAAGGATACGGTGAGGGCTTGCCTATCTAGGGTTCCATTCGATTATCCCTCCGCTTTGTATACACTTCCGGTTGGTTGACTCTTGTATTAGAGGTTCGAGCATACACCCCTCATGCGGAGGATTGTCCACATTCGGAGGTTGGTAGGATTCAAGACATTCCACCGGGCCTTGAACGGTGGATTGGGTATCGGGTTGGCCCGGGGCATCCGGTATGATGGTTGTGCCATGATCATCAGGCCCAGGCCCGGCATGTTTTCTCGCCATATTGCTTCCCCAGAGGAGTTCATGACTATGATATGCTCATGGATCCTGGGGAGGGTACCGATGATGTGACTCCTTATGATGCTTACATTGATGAGATGGATATGATAGGTATTGGTCATATTCTTGATATAGCACCACATAAGCCTCATTCTGCTTTTGACTTGTTCGGAGTTCTTTGAGACTGATGGAGCAACTCCTCATGATGCTTACATTGATGAGATGGATATGATAGGCACATGCCGTATCCTTGATGTAGCTCCACACATGCCCCGTTCTTCTTTTGATATGTTCGAAGTTTTTATGCTTGAGATGGATGATGATGACATTGTAACTGATGTTAGTCATGATGCTATTTCTATTGAGGGAGAGTCCGATTCTATGGACCCACCTCTTTCCTTTGACATTATGTTCGAGTTTGTCACTCGCTATGATGGCATGTCTGCTGAATACCATAATGATATGAGCATTTTCAAGGACTCACCTATGTCATTACAGTTTCCTATGATTGCATCACTGACACCCATAGCACATTTACATGATATGGAGGATGTGGAAAGCCTGGATGACCCATTAGGAGGTCAACAGGTTATGATTCTAATTCATAAGAAAAGAAAGTTACACCGATTTCTGGTAGCATAGAGTCAATAGATTTCGGGACCCTTGATCAACCCAAGGAGCTTAAGATTGGCACTTCCTTATCTCCAGACGAGAGGCATAGGCTGATTGATTTTCTTAGATCATACCTGGATGTAGTTGCATGGTCATATGAGGACATGCCAGGTCTTGATCCCTCTATAGTCCTGCATCACCTACCCATCCTGTTGCATGTTAGGCGATTAGCGAGGGAATTAAAAGTGCACCTTCGATGAAGTTCTTTTGCGTTAAGGGGTGATTAAGAAAAACTCAATGTTGGCCTTCTTGTTGATGATTGAGTATCTGGTGGTGGCTAATGTCATTCATTCTAAGAAGGACGACATGGTTAGAGTTTGTGTTGACTTTCGAGATTTGAATAAGGCCAGCCCTAAGGATGACTTTCCTCTCCCATTCATTGATATGCTGGTTGATAGCACTAATGGTCATTCGATGTTGTCCTTCATGGATGGGTTTTCTAGGTATAATTAGATTTTGATGGCTCCTAAGGATATGGAGAAGACATCTTTCATCATTGAGTGTGGTACTTATTGCTATTGGTTTATGCCATTTGTGTTGAAGAATGCAGGAGCCACCTATCAGAGAGTTGTTATTACTTTGTTCCATGACATGATGCATAGAGATGTTGAGGTATATGTGGATGACATGATAATAAAGTCTCGAGGTAGAAGCCGGTCGCTATGACTTTAGAGAGATTCTTTGAGGCGATCGGGCCGATTCGGTTAAAGATTGACTCCCGAGGGAAGTGCGCAGCCCGGGGTAACCGGGAAATTGAGTCACATTGTTAGCGAGTGCGGTATAGAGGTTGATCTAGAAAAGATCAGGGCCAAACTTGACATGCACATACGGGACGGAGAAGAATTAGTCTTTCTAGAGCGGATTACGATATATCGGCCGTTTCATTGCTAAAGCTAGCGAACATATGTGAGCACATCTTCGCCTGTGAGGAAGAACGACCTACAATTTGGAATGATGATTGCCAGCATGCATTTGAGAAGATTAAGGAGTGTCTCCTTTCTCCTCCAGTTTTAGTGCCTCCTATACTAGGGCACCCTTTGCTTCTGTATTTGTTAGTTTGAGACATGGCCTTAGGATACATGTTGGCTCGGCTTGATGATTTGGGAAAGGAGCGAGCCATTTATTATCTGAATAAGAGGATGTTGGAGTATGAGTGTAGATACATCATGATTGAGCGCCTTTGTTTGACATTGGTTTGGGCCACCATGAGACTTAGACACTATGTGATAGAGTATTCCATACTTTTGGTCTCACGTTTGGATTCGTTGAGGTATATGTTTGATAGGCCTGTTCTGAATGGTAGACTCATGAGATGGCTAGTATTATTGACAGAGTTTGATATCCAGTATGTCACACAAAAATCAGTAAAGGGAAGCATTGTTGCAGATCATCTGGCTTCTTTGCCTGTATCTGATGACAGACCGATTGATGATGATTTCCTTGATGAGAAGTTTGTTTTCATGACTTGTATTGCAGGATGGCGATTATACTTTGATGGTGTCGCCGACTAGTCAGGATTTGGCATTGGTATCCTATTAATATCACCACAAGGTGATCATATTCCTAGATCAGTTCGATTAGCATTCTCTAATCATCATCTGTTGACGAATAACATTGTTGAGTATGAGGCATGCATCACAGGCCTAGAGAATGCACTTGATTTTGGCATTAGACAGTGGAGATCCATAGGGATTCTAACTTGGTTATTCAACAGACTTAGGGTATTTGGAGGACTTGGGATGAGAAGTTGAAACCCTATCATGCTTATTTGGATTTGTTAGTTGATAAGTTTGAGGAGTTGAGATATATACATCTGCCTAGGAAAGAAAATCAGTTCGTTGATGCTTTAACCACTTTAGCTTCCGTAATTGAGATCCCCACGAGGGTGACTATGCGACCATTACTGATTAAGACTAGGTCTGCGCCAGCTTACTATTATTTGATTGGGGGAGATAGAGGGTCAGGTTGATCTATCATGGTATCAAGATATTCATCAGTTTCTATCATATGGCACTTACCCTGAGTCAGCCTTAGCCAAGGATAGGAGAGCATTAAGACAGTTGGCCACTAGATTTTTTATTTGTGGGGACGCCCTTTATAGGAGGTCACTGGATGGCATGTTGCTATTATGCATAGATCGAGCTACTATAGATAAGGTGATGAGAGAGGTCTATGCAGAGTTTGCCGCCATGGAGGTCATATGTCGGGCACGTAAGACTCCAGGATTGGCTACTGGGTCGACCATGGAAATGCATTGTTACCACTCAGGTAAAGATGTCTGAGTGTTAGATGCACGGAGACTTGATACATGTCCCACCATCTGAGCTACATGCGCTCACATCCCCTTAGCCATTTTCAGTATGGGGTATTGATGTAATTGGTAAGGTCTGCTCGAAATCCTCCAGTGGTCACGAGTACATCCTAGTAGCTATTGATTATTTCACCAAGTGGGTGGAGGTAGCTTCTTACACCAAATTGACAACAACCAAGGTGGCCAAGTTCATCAGATCACACATTATCTGTTGATATGGGGTCCCCTATGATTTGATCTAAGATAAGGGGGTGCATTTTAGAGGTGAGGTGGATACATTGGTTCAGGAGTATGGAATTCGACATCATAGACATCTGCTGCATAAAGCCACGCATTAATGGGGCAATGAGGTCGTAAATAAAAATATTAAGAGAATCCCGTGAGCATGGCAGTATTATCTCAAGATTGGCAGGAGAAGCTTCATTTTGTACTATGGGTTTATCGTACTTCTTTCTCGTACTCCATGTGACCTACTCCTTTTCATCGGGTTCATGGCACAGGTAGTCCTACCTGAGATAGAGGTGAGTTCATCAGAGTGGTTTTTTGCCCGGGAGCACCGATTACGAGACAGCATTGTCACAGCCGATACGACTCAATCAGCTCGTTTGATGAGAGGAGATTGAGGGCTGTAGACCACATGAAAGCTTATCAAAGAAAAATGGTCCGGGCATTCAGAAAGAGGGTTAAGCCCAGGAAATTCCAAAAATGTGACTTAGTTTTAAAGGCTCTCAGAGGATTGATTGGTAACCCTAGAGGCAAGTTCAGGTCGAGTTGGAGCGGGCCTTATGTTATCCGAGAATTGACTTGAGAGGGAGCTACATGGTTGGCAGATCTAGACAGAAATAAGTTTTCAGAGCCAGTCAATGTGGATCAGCTGAAGAAGTTCTACACGTGAGATCATAATCAGGGGATGGGTGGCCATCATTTCGAGTAGCCATATCCCTTTCGCATACCCATGCATTGATATATCCTGTTGTTTGCCCTTTGAGTCTCGCACGCTTCATTATGGCCTTTTTTTTCATTTAGCCTCGTGATACCTTCTCACCCGGGTCAGCCTTTCAAAGCGCTTTGCATTTATCATTTGACTTGAGTATCGCGAGCACATTGTGCCATTGTTCATTTGTTCTTTAGTTAATTCATGGTTCTTTTTCCTATCGCGGCACTTCACTTCGCTTGCCTCGAGTTTTAATCTCTATCATCTCGCTTCTTTTCACCGATATTTTCCTCGCGTGATGATGACATGCTCATGTCTCTAGTTATTAAATGGTCACACCCTTCGCTCCACTCTTGGGTTCGATCCAGAGTCATACTTGAGGGACCATTCTGGGTTCGATTTGAGGTTCATTGGTTAGATCGCTAATGTGGCATCCATCTTACTATTGCTGTTCGACGAAAAAAAAAAAAAAAAAAAAAAAAAAAAGCTACCTCTACTGATATTCATTTTATTGGTATTCTGGGATTAGCATGGTTTGGTCTGGGCCAGACATGGCTTTTGATCATCACAGTCATTTGGATCGAGGGACTTATTTTCTTTTGAAAGGTCGACTTAGAGCATCAGGGATGATCATTTTCTCCATGGATCTAGATATTGGCCATCGAGTGAGGCTTTACACTAAGTCTCGGGTTGTTATCCATATCACTATTCCCATCTTATTAGTGATCGTTTCGATTTGGTGTTTCGGGGAGGAGTTGTTCGTCATCGTCATTGTTACCAAGCATTTGTATCCTAATTTGTTTCTCCATTTTCTTCTACATCTATTCATCATTTGTCGTATCCCTTTTCATTTTCTTCTATCCTCATCGATCATTGTCTCGCTTTACGAATGATGAGTTCTTTGGTACACATCACCTGTTATTGGACATTGTTCATGTAGATATAGGATTGAGTCACCTTGCCACACAATTCTCTGATATTTGACATTGCGCACATAGGGGTTTGCCATTATCTATTGGGTATTTGGGCCTTTGTTTCTTGCAATTTCATTCACCTTTTACCCCTAGCCTTCGTTACGATCTTAGTCGTAAGACCACATTGAGGCCATGAGATCTTGTGTTTACTTCGACAATTTCATTCGGATAGGCTCCAACTACTGATTGAAGTATGGAATTTCAACAGGACTCCATTTCTTGGGAGATATCAAGGATTGCCATACTGCTTTTCCATTCATTATGCATGCCTCAGGCACACGATCACAGACAGACATCATAAAGAGTTGAGACTGTCCAAGACCTCTCCATTTGCTGGTTTGACCCTTTCATACTAGTGGCATAATTTCATCCTCGCATGATGGCATCGGGCTTCACATATACATAGGCGAACATTTCACCCGCGATGTTTCGCATCAAGTAATTAGCAGTCTCCATATTTAGCCTGCTCTTCATACAACAAGATGCTTCAAGATCGGCCTAGATTAGATTCATGCGCATTTCATCGACCCAAGTGTCTAGACTCACCCTATACACCGTCCCGTCTCGCTTGTTTGTGACGATCGGTCTTGGGAAGGGACATATCTAGAGTCTTCTTATCGAGACATTCATGTATTATGTACACACCAGGGTATACCCCCTATTAGTTTGTGTGGATATTGGATGTTTTTCTAGGAATGAATGTTTGTGATGTGTACCGCTCTCTGACGTTGACCATATGTGCAGTTACGGGATTCTAACATGGTATTGATGTCTTACACTGGGGCATAACCCTTTCTTTTCACCTATGGATACATTGTGAGTTGTCCTACTGGGGCATACCCCTTTCTTTTGTCATGTTTAAGGTGTTTGATTTTTGGCTTATTTGAGTCATTTAGTGGTTTTCCTTGACTTCATACTGGGGCATACCCCCATTTTCATTGAGATGACTTCCATTGTTGGTAATTAGGAGTTTTTATTCATCGTGACCGCCTCATTTCATTTTTGCTTCTCTGGTACTTACCCAGATTTGATCATCACTTTTTCTAGTACTCGCTTAGATTCTTCTAGTACTTGCCCAGATTCGATCACTTCTCTCCTAGCATTTCTTGCTCGAATTCTTCCGTATCATTTCGTATTTGATCATTACTTTTCGTCCTTGCCCGACTTTGGTAATGCCCAAATTCGATCACTTTGCATTTCCGCCTCGGATTCTTCTGGTACTTTCCCAAATTCGATCACTTTTCCGATACTCACCCGGATTCTTCTAGTACTTGCTTAGATTATATCACTCTTCCACTCGCTCGGACCCTTCTTCGTACTGCCTGCATTCGATCACGCTAAGATCGCCAAATTCAATCACTTTTCTTGTACTTGCCAAAATTCGATCACTTTTTCGGTATTTGCCTAGATTTGATCACCCTTTTCCGATACTCTCCTGACCCCTTCCTTCGGCATCATGCCTGGATGCTAGTCATCGTTACCCATTTCCCTTAGCCTTCTTTTCATCGTGCGTGGACAAATTGTCACCACCCTTCATTAGAGTTCATTTCATTCATTTGCCGCTGTACCCACTTGCAAACCACTCATATTCATTCACTTCATTGAAGAGGGGCATATATTTTTAGACTTAATTTCGCTCTCACACTTGCATTGATATCAAGGGTGCTCAAATTGCACCTAGTCGCTTATATGTCACGCCTAGCCCCTACGCTTAATCTGGCTAGCCTCAGGTATCGCATATCTATAGTTCATGATGGTGCGAGTGTGTGGTTCATTTTGAAGTGTCGTCATGGCCCTTTCCCTTTGTCCATATCGTGCTATATACATATAAGCTTTCCTTGTCCATATCACCTATGCATCATATTAATTATATTAATCAACATAAAATTTCCAAATGATCACACATTTCATGTCAACATATTTGCACACACATATATCAACATCAACAAGTCATCACCAATCAAGTAATGACATACTTTATCCTCTAGGCCAAATTATGACATAACATGTCCACAAATAGCCTACAAACAAGTCATGTAGTGGCCTTATCCATACATAAACTCATCACATGTCAATACATTAGGACACACATATTGGCCTCTAATAAATTACCATTAAGCATGTCACTCAAACTCAAGCAATGACAACTTGATCCTCAAGACCAGTTATGGCATAGAGATGCCCACAAAATATTCCACACAAAAAGCCATAATAGACCATAGAATATTTCCGAACTTTGTTTAAATCAATTCCCCTAATCTGGCCCCAATAATTGGATTTAAACCATTAAACAATCTAAGCCGTGAAGGTTTATTGGGAACAATTACATGAAAAACACATCAACTAAATAAATCCTCCCCTAAATTTCTGTATTTCCTTCTAAGTTATGCAGAAAGATCAGAATCAATAATAAATTCAAAACTATGGAAGTGTCATGCCGAAATCGTATTATAAACGACAATGGAGCATCGATCAATTACACTCCATCAGATTTGTAATAACCGAGAAGAAACGACTTCAGAAATTGTCTAGACTTCATTAAACCTGTGCAATTTGTAAAGAAATTGGAAATATTGCTTCCACTTCAACATTCTAATGTATCGCCGGTTCCCGATCCGAAGAAAAGAAAAGAAAGAAAAGAAAATCTAATTTAAAAAATATACAAAGGAGTTTTTTTCTTCCCCGTCTGGTTCCTGGGTGAAAGCTACTTTACTTAAAATTGTGTACGCCTATTTATAACTTTTATAAATTCGCCCCATTCCGCCCGTGGATTTCCCTAAAATAAAAGGCCCAACTGCTTTAGGTAGCTTAATTTCAAAAGCTTGTTGTCGCGACGCAAAATTCAACCGGGTTTGTGCAACTGGGCCGCGGATCGCAGGAAACTGGCCGCAACATTCTTCACTCGCTCGCATTTGCCGAGCTACGAGTTGATGTTTTTTGCCGCGACTGCTTTCAAATACTGCAACTTGATTAGTGGTTATGGTTACGAATTCTTTTCGTCAGTGACTATGTTATTTGTCAACAGTGAGAATGCTAGTTGAGATCTCATTCTTCTTATTTCCGTGAATCGGGTGTCGCACCTCACTCTCTCTCGCCTTTATCAGATACATTTTAATTCGATGTCACGACTCTATTTTCCTCACAAGGACAATATTTAGTTGTTCTGAGATTTCAAGTGTGTCGTGACTAAAACTCGTCGGTCTCATGGTTATCTCAATGTGGAATTTAGGTCGTGCTAAGTATTTTTAATCATTGCAATTCTTGCCGCAGCCTCAAAAGTATGTCGTGATCTCTTCCTTCAAAGTTTCTATTCCGCTTGCAATCTCATCTCTCGCCCAACAGTTCCTCTCAATTTTAGCTCGGGTCGTGACTGACCGTTATGCTCAGCTTTGAATATATGCGTCGCGACCGATTTGATGTCGCGACATCAGTCCCCGCTGCCGCTATATGCCGATCTCTTACGCGACCATGTTTTTCCGACCCTCTCAATAAATTCTATGTCATGGCTTCGGGCTCCATGTCGTGACCTGGGTTGTATCAAGCTTTACCGTACCCTATGTCGCGACCGGCATGTCCCGACCATTTCGTTTGTCGCCACGATCCTGGTCACAGCCTCCCCTTCTCATGTCGCGACTTAAAATTGCCTGGTCTTTTCATCAATTTCGCTGCGACATGGGATTTGTGCCGCACTCCAATCGCTTTCTTCCGTCGAAATTTATGTCGCGATTCTAAAAGTATGTCGTGACTTCACTCCGCCTCTCAAGGCAACCTCACTTTAGCTCGCTAAACATTTAACCGGTATTAAACTCATTCTATTGTCGCGACATGAATTCCAAGTCGCATCTTGATCGAGTTTTCAACTCATATCTGTCGCAATCGAAATTGCCTAGCCGAGACATCGGAAGTCCATTCAAATTCTTACTTCTCAAGTGCGACTCATCTTCTTGAGAGTCCCTCCCGTCTCGTCTCAAGAAGTGTTCTTCCTATTTTCGCAAATGCCTTATTCGCTTGCCATCACTTCTAGTCGCGGACCGCATCTCCTTCCCCGCTACAACCTCATCCGGCTCTTGATCCGCTTTCACTCCTTATTTTGCTAGAATTTTCATTTTGCTTTAAATTTATGCAAAATAATATAAATTTGGTAACAGCACATATTTCTCGCATAAAATAGGCAATTATATTGTAAGAAAAATTACAGAAAATGGACTAAAAATTCAATGAGTTTTTACTCATCACCTTAAACTTAAAATTTCGTTTATCCTCAAGCAAAGAAAAGAAAGATTTGTTTGTCCTCAAACAATTGAACTTTATTTTGAAGGACATTTTTCTGTTCTACAACACAATCTTCTCTTATTCCACCATTTGACTCGAAAAAGGAAACTACAGTCTCATTTCAAACTTCAGTTTTTAACTGAGAAAAAGGGATGGTTTCAACCTCTATCACCAATAAACTGATGAAGGCTAAATGAAAACAGTTCAATCAATAAATCTTGTTATGTGAGTGTGTGTAGGTCTTCTTTTTTCTTTTTCATCTGTTGAATTAGTTAATCTTCTCTGGGATCTTTCTTAGAATACTAGTCAAAGTCCCATGCTTGTTTTCATATTGATCTCCACTAATGTAGGTAAAATTCGACCTTCAAGATCAAAGTTATGTCTTTGTGGGCCGGTAATGTTAGGCTCTGCACTTGGGTGGATAATTGGAAAATTTAGGCTGCAAATTACCTGCACTCCATTCTTCTTTTTCTATATACAGCCCTCATCTTTCATCATTTTCTTTCCTCAGAAAACTCCCTAATCCTCAAGCCAGACATTATCTCGATGTTGTGGCCTCAGCCGCTCAATCTATTAGCCTGGCTCCTTTACTCGAACTCTTTCATTTCTCTTTTTATTTTCAAAAGAATCGAAGAGGTAAATGTTTTGTCTTCTAGCTTTCAATCACTCTTAGAAAACTCGGCTAGTAACTCCCATACCCAAATGGGCATTAAGTACTAAGTGTCAGGCTACTTTCAAGAGATAAAGCCACAAGACAAAACTTCTTCCTTTTTCAACTTTTTCAACTTTTTCTCCTTTATCTCTAGTTCTTCAATTTATTTTTCTTCATCCATCTTTGTAATCCGAAAGAAATGTATTCCCCCTTAAAATTACTTTTTCGCACAAGAAACATCCCATTCGAAACCGAGTAATTGGGGGTTCTTTTTGTCGTAGGATTATCAGAAGGGAGGGATTTCAAGTTTCTAATTGTCGTTATTTGAAGAAATTAGCCTGCTCAAAGCATGGAACTAGAGTGCATGCCTCGTATTATAATGAGGTAGGTTGGAAAAGGTTCAAACTTCCAAAAGCATGGCCTCTATCACTTCAGCTTGTTTTTATCTAGGATTTCGCCTCGACTAATAATCTAACAAGTTCTAGGACCTTGCATTCTTTGATTGTGAATCACCCTTAAGGTGTTTCTAATCCCTCTTAAAGTTTTAAGAATTTTCGACTGGCGTGTATCGTTTTTAAGATTTGTAATGACTCACCTATACACACAAATTAATCATCTGTTCTTGCTCTTTTCTAATTCTGTGTACTTTTTCCAAATTTCAATTTAAACCTAATTCAAACTAAAATCGCAACTTTATTTCAATTCATTAGTTCCCAGTTTTATTTCTTTATGCTGTTGTTCCTGATTTAAATAGTGGCCATCAATGTTATTGTACAAGGCTTGAATACATAAGTCATTTATGTATAAACAATGAATGACACAAATAACATAATTCATTTAATCGTATCCACGCATCCAAAACAAATTCACATTTATTCAAGAATCGTATTCCAATCAAGCATTTCACCAATGTATGTTGGTGATTGCAAACTTATTGGAAGCAATAACACAATTTATTAATTCAAAAGAACACATCACAAGACATTTTAATGAACCTTATGAATTTACATTCATGATGATGAAGAAGTACAATTTAGGAAAGAAAAAGTATAATTGTGCTTTCTCACTCCTTCATTTTCTTATAAAAGCTTTTGGGTATGATGTTGGGAGGATCTAAGTCAAAGCTTGCTAAGCATAGAGAAAATTGGGAAAAGGTCATATCTGGTATGTTCTTTCAAGAAGGTATAGGTTCTACCTTGTCAGTGGAGATTAAATCATTGGTTAAATCCACAACTGACTAAGGTATCTTTGTTTCGGAAAACATCCATTCAACGTTTTTTCCGAAATTTAAATACAACCCAAAGATGTCTCGATACCCTTGTTGATCAAATGTAAGCTTTCATGCCAGATTTTTCTTCTATAACATCATTGTCTTCTAATTTCTTTATCTTCACCTTCATCAATTTCCCAAACTCCTTGAATTGCTCCCTTATCCGTGTACTCAAGGCTTGAATCTTTTAGCATGTTACCTCTCCATCTCAGCCTTCTCTTTCTTCGTATCGGTAAGCACCTCTTCATCTCTTCTAAACTGGTTGTTATAGAAGGCTTCTAGACTGGCTTTCATCTTCTCTCCTATTTCCTTTTCTCTTTTGTTCATCTCTTCTCTCCATTCTTCCTCTCTCTGTCTTAGAGTTTGCTCGAATAATTATTCCTTCCTTCGAATTCACTTAAAAATTCTCTCTCGATGATCACGTTTCTCCCATCTCCGCCTCCCTTCCTTCCATGTCCTTCTATTGATCTTAGCATCGATTATTCTCGCAGTTCCCTCTCCTCTCCTCGGAGCTGGCTGGCCCTCAGTGGTACTTACCATATCAAGGTAGGAATGGCTCGTAGGGCTCATCCCAAATGCACCTCTTCTTGTCTCGGCTTAGAGGATTTTTCCTCCGAATCGCTTCCCTCTCTCTCGTGATCATCATCATCCTAAGCTGCTCCCGCTCTACTTCCACCCTTGTTGCTTTTTATTTGGTCCCTATTACCCCAAAGAAGGGTCGAGAGAGACTCGGGGATGTGCTTCTTCATCCTATGATCCTTCCTAAATTCTCAAGATGCATGATCCGTTAATCGTTGTCAAGTGAGGGATTAGTCCTTTGTCGCTTAGGTGATATCCTCCTCGATCGACCCTCACTAGACGCCCCAACATTCATTTTATAGCCCCTTCAAAAGGGCATATGCACGATTGCTTCCCTCGCTTCTCACCGCACGTAGATGTTTAGTCGAAGTTGACTACTAAGACATGAAGTAGAACCAAACCTTAAATTCCTCTCCCAGCTTTTGAGGGAGCCTGTTGATAACAGAAATGTAGGGTTCCTTCTCGTGGCTTCCCACTTCCTCGCCTGCCAAATGTACAGTCAATAATCTTCTTATGATTTGGGTTTGCTACCAATTTCTTAAATTTGGAACCGTGCTTGAGTTCCTTTAGCTTGAACATCTCATTGATTCTTTTATCCCCAAAGGGTACCCAGACTCCTCTCACGAAAACTATGTCCTCTCTTATCCTTACCATGTTTGCGTAGAATTCCCTGGCCATATCAGAGAATCCAAGCGCTGCACATAAGCTCTCCCAACCTCTCTTCTCTATTATCTCTAAAAAAATGAGATATTAGCTTCCCAAAACCTCTTTCGCAGACGAAACCCTTGTCAGCTAGCACCTTAGTCCATATATCTTTAGCTTCTACTGAGACAAAGTCTTTATCTTCTTCTTATCCTCCTTCGCTTGTTTTCATGAACTTTGGCTCTTTTCCCGCTCTTCTTCCCCAATCGTTCCTCTATCGGGCTCTGCTCCGCATTCATAATGCCTGGCCTGAGGTTCTAGATGAACCTCCTCTACCCTCGCGATGTTCACCATGAGTTCACAATTATTTCATAAGTCCCCAATTCAGTGGGATTCGTTATCCGCCATGGGTGAGAATTAGAATCGCCTCGGGGGTATAGGGTTTTCGTAGTCGAAGAGAGAAAAGATAGTAGAAAGTCAAGTGAAGATGCAACTGATCGGAGTTCGATGGAAATTGGCTATTCGCTTTCGCCTTTATTACTTTGACGGGCTCAAGGTCGCATTGTCTTACGATGTCGCACCTTAATGCCTACGCTACAAATATTAATTTCTAACACTTAATGTCCCTATTAAAGCTGGGAGACGCCTAAATTAGAAGGTTCAAAACCTCAATTTATTGCATTTCGCATACCTGACAGACCTACCTAAGTTTTATCGCTAATTAAATATGGTCCCGACCAACAAATCGTGTCGCGACCGACATTTCTTATTCTCTTGTTTTCCATTCAAATAGTGGTCGTGACTCCCAAAGTATGTCGCGACATGAGAAATTCTTCGTCTTCAGATCAGCTTCAAATTCATACAAGACCTAATCGAAAAACCTAATTCAAACATACAAAACAATCAACCTTCATCATTCAAATATTCAAATAAATCAACTCATGAAGCACCGGGCCCAATATTGAATAAAAATAAAAATATACTCCCCAAAACTTCAATCTTTCATTCTCCCAAACAATTAAGATTAAATCGAGAGTATGGTACTTCCCTTTGTAGCATCACAGATATTTATTTGAGAAATCCCTGTGATCCTTCCATTTTTTCTCGCAGCCTTCCTCGTCTCCGGGAATTCAACAATACACAAAAATAAAATAAAGAGTTTAAACCTAAAAGAAATCAAAAGAATTCAAAATTAGCTATTGGAACTCATTCCAAACAATCAAGATCAAACTACAATAGTAAAAATTAAAGTCAAATGCCAAAAATAGAATGAAAAACTCATTGGGTCATCCCACAAAGTCCTTCGCCTGGAAGTCCCTCGTCGGACTGTCGCCATGACTTTCTTGTTTCAGCAATTTTCTTCCACTAAGAATTGGGAATTAATCATATTTCTTCCAAGATATTGCTTTAATTGCTGACCATTTGCTTTAAACTCTTCTCCATTACTGGTTTTCAATGTCACTACCCCAAAGGTTGTACTTCCCACTACCGTATAAGGGCCACTCCATTTTGATTTCGCCTCGGAAAAAGCTTAAGTCTCTCGAAGCACACTGGGACTGGATCTCCCGCTTCTGAATTCCTCCTCAAAATCTTTTGATCATGCCATTTCTTTGTCTTATCTTGTAAATTCTCGGCCTTATCATAAGCTTCATTTCGCCTCTTCCATTCATTCAACTGAGTAGCTCTTCTTCCTACAAATTTTCAACTCAAAATTCAACTTCTTAATGGCCCAATACGCCTTTGTATTCCAATTCAAGAGGTGGTGACAAGGTTTACCAAAACAAGTCCGTATGGGGACATTCCAATGGGAGTGATATGCGCCCGTAAGCCCATAATGCATCATCAAGCTTTAAAGACCAATCTCCTCATCGAACCCAGCGGCCTTTTCAAGAATTTTCTTTATCTCCTTGTTGGAAATTTTAGCTTGCCCATTTGTTTGAGGATGATAAGCCAAACTCATCATATGTTTTATTCCATATCTGTTCATGAGTTTCTCAAACACCTTGTTTTCAAAATGGCTCCCTCCATCACTAATAATAGTCATGGGTGTCCCAAATCTGCTCAAAATATTTCTTTGGAGGAATCCTACAACTATATTAGCATCATTCCTTGACAAGTCGCAGCTTCCACTCCATTTGGATACATAATCCACAACTGTGAGTATGTATATTTCCAAATGAAGATGGAAAAGGCCCCATAAAGTCTATTTCCATACATCAAATAATCGCACCACTAGATACCACGCAGGGCATTTCATGCCTTTGCCGATGTTTCCACATTCTTGGCACTCCATCACTGCAAGCTCACCTCATTCACAAACTTTTGAAAAATAGTCACAATAAAAACCCGATTGAGAATTTTCAGGTCGCTTTGTCTCCCCGCAAAGTGTCCTCCATGCGTGATGCATGACATTCTGTAAAATTTTGCCTCGCTCACTTCTGCATTACACCTTCCTCGATGATCATATCGTGCCTCCTCTTGAAATAATGGGTCATCCTGCATGGGGCAAGACTCCGCCGTTAGTCCTTCACTTCTTCCTCTACTAGTAGCTAAATTTTGGTG
This sequence comes from Tetrastigma voinierianum, assembly GCA_016808115.1. Lineage (NCBI taxonomy): Eukaryota > Viridiplantae > Streptophyta > Magnoliopsida > Vitales > Vitaceae > Tetrastigma > Tetrastigma voinierianum. The sequence goes on from JAEQBH010007658.1 coordinate 72,431, forward strand.
GCATCACTCCACAATCTAGAAAGTTCAAAACATCAGCATACCAAGGTAATTGAAAAGACAATTGAAATAACTGCTCATCTGGAAAATTTTCTGCTACTTCCTTTTCTTCTTCTTTCACAAAGAATTTTTCAACTTCGACAAGCTTATCAACTATCACTTTGTCACAACTCTTCTTATCCTTGATCTCCGCATCAAATTCCTGTAGTAACAAAACCCATATGACCGCCTTACCTAGCCTTCTTCGCCATCAAATATTTAATCGCAATACGATCGTGACGTGGATAATGATGCGGACCCCAATATATGTATGGCCTGAACTTTTCACATGCAAATACTATATCCAAGATCTCCTTTAGTCAGTAATTCTTGAGCTTCATCAAGGTTTTACTGAATAAGAGGTATGGGCCCTAAACACTTTTTCATCTTTCTTCGTTCAATATACTCTCCCATCGTGATAGTCACTCGTATCGCATTATACTTCAAATTCTCGCCTCCAGCTGTTTGATCATTTATAGGAGCTTCACCAATCTATATTTGATATCCTCAAATGAATTTTGGCAAAGATCATCGAAATTAAATCCACATCCTTCTCCAAAGAATTCACATAATGGTTTTGCTATTTTTGAGAAGTCTCTTATAAATCTTCTATAAAGCCAACATGTCTCAAGAAACTTTATTCCTCGACCGTTGTTGCGGCGTAAGAGTCTCTTATAATGGAAACTTATTGTCCGTCTGCACTCCATTGTAGAAATTCTATGCCCAAGTACAATCCCTATGTTACCATGAAAATGACATTTTTCCAATTCAAAGCTAGGTTTTGCTCTCAACAGGAAGCACACTCCTAAATTCAGAGTAATGTTCAAACCTGATCCTCAGAACCGCGGAAATCATCCATAAATATCTCCATAACCTCCTCCTCAATCCGAGAACATTGACATCATACATCTGGGAAAGTACAGGAGCATTACATAACCCAAATGGCATTCTTCTAAAAGCAAAGTACCATAAGAGCATGTGAAAAGTACCTTTCTCCCGTCCTCGTGCAATAGCACTTCTGGTTATATCCAGAATATCCATTAAGAAAATTGTATGAGGATGTCCTCGCAACCCGTCTAACATCCGATCAATGAAAGGCAAAGGAAAATGATCTCTTCCCGGTTGCATTCAATTTTCTCGTAATCTATACACACCTCCATCTTCACATAGTTCTCAGAGTATCGGGTCATTCCTTTTCTATTTTTTTATCATAGTGAATCCACCCTTCTTAGGAACCACATGAACTAGGCTCACCCAAAGGCTATCTAATATTGCATAAATAAATCCTGCATTTAGCCATTTCAGTACTTCTTTTCTTACAAATATCTTTTCATCACAGGTTCGCCCCCCTTTTCGTGTTCAACTGATGTTTTTTATCTATTCGCCAGATTTTATGCATGCAAATAAAAGGACTGATACCCTTTAGGTCTTCAATCGACCAGTGAAGTAGCCTCAGATTTCCTTAGAATCATGTTGAAATTCCCTTTGTCTTTCATTTCACATCTTACTGATTCGATTAATGTTTCCTTTTCTGGTTCTAAGAAAGCATATTTCAGATGACTGGGCAATTCTTTCAAAAATAACCCTTCTGCACTAGTCTCTTGTTTAGTAACTTTCTTTTCCTGGCTGCTTGAATTTTCTTGACTGTTTTCATTCAAACTCAAGACTGTTTCCCTATTTTGCAAACTGGAATGCAGTAGTTCATCATCAACACTCTCAATATATTGGAAATTCATCTCATTTTCATTGATAGAATTCTGAAGGTTATAATCAGAGATCAAGTCAAACCGGGATAGGACTACTCATATCTATAACATTACAATTCTTCGCATCAACATCGATTGTGTCAAGCTATTCAAAGTTGAAGTGCACGCTCTCCCACCCTTAAGGTCAGCTCACCTCGCATTACCCAATCAAGGCACCCAGCTTGCCAAGGAGGGTCTTCCTAACAAATAGGGACTGGGTTATCTTCCATTTCATAACCACAAAGTCCACAGAAAATAAATTTCCCCTTCCCGACCAAAGACATCTTCAAGAACACCCTTCTCGTTACCATGGATCTATCACCCATCCTGCATTATAATTGTTGTCGGGTAAGTTCCCCAACTCACCCTCGCACTACCGATATGGGCATCAAGTCATGTTGGCTCGAAATACATAAGGCTGGTAACTCATAGTTCTCTATTGGAGCGTGGGAATGGTGAAGTCGTCAGGGTCTCATTACGGTAAATCCTTTGGACAACCGCACCGGCGTAAGTTCACTATTCTCCTTCCCCAGCCACTTTCTTCTTTCTTGCTCAAGATCTCCCTTCGTAAATTTCGTACACTGGGCTTTGATCGACGTCACACAGAATACATTAATTCTCTATCTTCTTGAAAAAATTTCCATGAATTCTAGAAAATCGTTCTCCTTCCTTGCTTTCCTCGAACTCTTCGCAGTCGGGACCGGCAGTGGTGTAAGCCTTAACCTTCTCCTTCTCGCTCTCGCTCATACTCTCAGTCGCTCTGGCCAGACTGCTTCTTTGTTTATGTAGTCCCTCCGCCACGCTTTCCATTCTCTCCTCCAGCTTGCTTTCTTCTTTTATCGCCTTCTCTTTCTCTTCTACTCTCATCGTCATCTCCTTGCCACTTAGCCGGACTCGCCATACGCCCTTTGGATTTTTCGAGTGTCACTAGGGAATGCATTCTGTTCTAGTTTACAAGGTCAAGGCCAACTGCCCAACTTGTGTTTCCAAATTTCAAGGAAGCATTCAGGTTAGATTTAAACATTTGTGAGTTGGATTTAAGAGCCCAACTCGAAGAAATTGCTCACGCGTGGAAGGCCTTTTTATTATCCCCATGAATCAAGCAAAGATCTCGCTCCTCAAATGACCAGGTCCTCTTCCTCGACCTTGATATTCATTTTCGCGGATCTCCTACCACCGCCGCCGCCCGCCGGAACCTTGGTGGTCGATATCCTCATTGAAATTCCGCCTCGCTCGGGCCTCGCAGCCCTCCACCGCATGAGTTCTCACCGCCCTCGCCAGCCGGATCAGAATGTGGGCAAGTTGGGATTTAGCTTGAAATGATAGCTTCTTCGTTCATTCAGGTAATCGCCTCCCCTAACCGTATAGCGATCTTCTTCGGGCCGGGGTCCCTCAAGACTTTTCTCATCCCATCTCTTTCCCACCGCCCACTTCGCGAACGTAATGCGCTTTTTTATCTCGTTTATTCATCCCGTGCATAATAGCATTCAATCCTTTGCTTCCATGGCAAACATTTAGCTCAATGACTCCACTCCCTCTGCCAATAGCTCCTTGTAAATTCAATGGAGCTTTCATGTCGCATTTGTCTAGGTTCGCTTATCAAATCCTCATTCCTCTCGCACTTTCCTCTCGAATGCCCCACAAAGAAGAAGCATTTATGATACCCATAGAAGCATTACTTGTAGAGTGATGCATAATATCCATTTGTGTCTTCAGTTCATGCCATGCATGTGACATCTCTTCGAAGCAGCCAGACCTTTCCCATGCAAAGATACAAGCTTTCATCCTCCCTTGTCGAACACTATGATTTCCTCTTCTTTCTCAACACAGGGACGTGGGAAAAATCACCTAGGAATGCTTCCACCAACTTTCCCATGATCAACTAAGCCATATGGTAATGATTCACCATGTGGCTGCAATATCTCTTAAGGAAAGAGGCGTAGCTTTATCACCGTCTCACACCATTCACCTAACTGTTTGCCATCCTAAGAAATCTTCCAAGGTGTTCTATTAGATCTTCAAACTGACGACTTCTCGCGAAACCGATTCTCAATAAACTACGGTGACTAAGGCCGTTTTAGCCAAAAGTTGTCGGGCTCCTACAAATGTGCCATCTAATCGTCAGTATTCTTCTTGATGATGTGCCCCGTAAATCCTCCATCAGATTCAATTGGAGGCCTTCCTCAAGGCCGCTTTCTCGCTCAACTCCGTCTCCGAATTACCTTCATTTTCCATAGTTGCTTTTATGCTCTACCGACTTTCCTCAAGCTCCTCACTGTTCTTTCCACCCAAGATTCACAGGGAACAACAGAGTCCTGGCTTCCTCGTACATTAATCAACCCCGGGAATGGAAACATATTGAGATTAATCGTGGAAACAGCTGGGTATCACAAATCATATATCCTTTCGTTTCTTAAAAAGATCAATAATTTATGCAATTAACGCCGTCAAACTCGCTTTTGAGTATTTCTTTTATAAAATGAAGAAAATGTCCAAATTAACATTTCTCACGAATAAGGATTTATTCAATCAAGCTTTCAACTTCTAATCTAGCGCCATAAAACTTGCTCTCGCTCTTTTCATATGGGATTAAACCTCTAACACCTCTACATGAGTTCCACAACTTTCCGTGGCCATGTCAAATCGGATCGGAGTTTCTTTAAAATGAATAAAACCGTTTTAATGTTCTCGGAATTATGAATGGGTTTAGTCTATAGCAAAGGGCAATATGCCATACAAGTAGTAAAAATGATGTAAGTCCGATATCAATCCCACGTAGATTTCCACACTGACTTTTAAACCAAATCTACCCTGACTCAATCGCATCCATACTATCCAACTCCTCAATGATAAAGTTTATCAACTAGAAACAAAGGGTAATTGTCTTAAAGATAAATATTAGGAGAACTAGACATTAAAAATAAGCTAAATGAACTCATATACACTTATAATTAGTCGATCAACGCCTTTGTAAAATGAACACTAATAAGGCACGTGAAACAACACTCCTTACATTATTTCCCATTTAAACTCATCAAAAGTTATGAATCTAGATTATCAAAGATTCCTGACATATTGCAAGTTGGATTTCTCCTTTTGTTCACCAATTAAATATCCCTGTTTCTCTCGAAGACCGGGATTTAATCAGCTACCTGTATTTAACATATTCTTTGCAAGATTTGGGTATTTTTCTTTCTCAATACTTCATACCCATTTCTTGAGACTACAGATTTCTTACTTCCCGAGTCAGGGATATTGCAAGATCTCCACAACCTGATTGATGACTCAGCCTTAAAATCTAATGAATCTTTCTCTTCCCTTGATTAGATCACAGCTAACACCGGGTCAAGAGTTTTCCAATATATTAAGGTGAAATCTCTCGATTATTTAAATTGATAAATATTCTCCAACATCAATTATGAGTGAACCTGGTATTTATCTAAGTGAATCCTTAGATAATGGCGAATTCTTCAATGGTCCAACATACCATAATTAATGTCCTAACTCGTGACCAAGACCGTAAGTCACCAAAGGGCCCCCCGAAATCGCAGCGGTGATACAACCTTAAGACTCGTATTTCAGAAAACTACTATCGGGAACAATTATTACATGAAAAACACATCAACTAAATAAATCCTCCCCAATGTGTACTTCCTTCTAAGTTATGCAGAAAGATCAGAATCAACAATAAATTAACCAAATGAAGTCGCTAAAAATCAGACAGCAAACGACAATGGAGCATTGATCACCGTCACTCCATCGGGATTGCAATAAATCGAGAAGAAACGAATTATAGAAATTGTCTAGACTTCATTAAACTCAGGCAGTAGTAATTTGTAAAGAAACTGAAATATTGCTTCCAGCCTTCAACATTCTACCGTATCATTGCTCGTATCCAAGAAAAGAAAAGAAAGAAAAGAAAATCTATTCTAAAAAAAATATACAGTGAGTTTTCTTCTTCCCCCGTTTTGGGTTCCCCAAAAGAAAAGCTACTTTACTAAAATTGTGTACGCCTATTTATAACTTTTATAAATTTGGCCTGATTCCAAGGCTCCAGGTGGATTTCCATAAAATCAAAGGCCCAAATTTCACTGCTTTAAAGTCGCGGAGAAATTCGGGTCCGTTTCAGGCAAAAGTGTCAGGATCGTAGGAAACTCCGGTTAAAAATTCTTTCACTTGTTCTCAGATTACCGAAGCACATCTCGATTTTTTTTTTTGTCGCGACTGCTTTCTTCGCTGCAAATCGATGCTGGTTACATGAATTCTTTCACGTGACTATGTTATCTGGTCGCCAGCGGGAGAACGCCGGGCCGCGACCTCAGCCCCTTCTCGCTTCCAGGAATCAGTCACAACCCCACTCTCTCCGCTCTTTATCAGATTTCATGTCGATCTTTAAATTGTCATCGCGACTTTTCGCTGGCACGCCATTCGCTGTCTCGGAAGCTCAAGGTGTCGTGACTAAACCGGCCGGGTCTCCTTGCTTTTCGTCGCGACGCGGAATTCAGTCGTGAAGTATTTCTTTTAATCAACGCAATTTCGTCGACTATTCTTTCTTCCTATTCACGCAACTTCATCTCGCCTCGCTCCCTTCAATTTTAGCCTCGGGTCGCCACTGATCGCTCTACTGCTTTGAATATATGTCGCACTGATTCATGTCGCGACACGCCTCTGCCGCCAGGTTGACCTTGTCGCGACTCATGTTTTTCCCGACTCCTTGTCAAATTCTATATCATGGCTTAAGTTCCATGTCACGACCAAAGCAGATTATTTATCGCATTCTATGTGTCAGCACCTCGTATGATGTTGTCGTGATTCCAATTTATGTTGTCAGCCACCGATTCTTTGTCACGCCTCCTTCTCATGTCATACTTAAAATTCTGTTTGTTCTTTCATTGTCTTGTCGCACATGGGATTTAGGTCGCGAACTAATCGCTTCTTCCTCAATAAATTTATGTCGCGATCTTAAAAGTATGTCACGCACTTCAATTTCGCCTCTCATTGCAACCTCACTTCTTTGTCACAATGATTTTAATCGTAGATAACTCATTCTTATTGTCGCTGATATATAATTCCGTGTCGCGACCTTGATTGGAGTTTTTACCTCATATCTTTGTCGCAACCTAAAATTGCCTAGCAGAGACATTGCAATTCCATTCGGCCTTTCTTTCTGGTCGTGACCTTATCTTCTTTAAAAGTCCTTCGCTGGTCTCAAGAAGTTCTTCCTGTCGCAACAACTTTTACCCTGGCTCAGCCATCACAGTCGGACTTCGCATTCTCTGCCACACTGTCCGGCTCTGACCATTCTTCACTCTTATTTTTATCGAATTTTTATTTATGCTTTAAATTTCTCAAATATAAATTTGGTAAATATCACATATTTCTACATAAAACAAAGCAATTATATTGTAAGAAAAAATAAAAAAAATGGATTTAAAAATTTAATGAGTTTTGATCGTAGACTCCAATCGGCTGACCTTAATCGAATAGCCCACCAATGACCAAATAGGCTTAACCCACCAGACAGACCCAAATTTAAGTGGACACAATGGACAGTATCTAAAATTTAACAACCCTTCCACTAGATCAGCTCAGTGGTAAACTACATAACTTAGGGGTTACGAGGTCCGATTGAAATCAAGCCTAACATCAAGTTCCATCGATGTGGATAAAATTTAATCTGGCTGGACTAACTACCAAATTTTTATTTCCTACCCAAAAAACTAGTCCTAAAGTCCACTAATGTGTATGATCAAAATAGGTAACTTCCCTCGTTCAAAAATGCAATCCACCTCCCTTGTGGCAAGACACCACCACACAACCCTTATGGTAGAAAAAAACCAAAGTAGGAGAAGACCTACCTCGTAGAGTTTGTCGAAACTCCCGCTTTCTGGCCTCTACCGAAACTCTTGCGCCGGAAAAACACTTTTCGATCCGCCGAGAACCGGCCGGCTTGATCTGCCGAGAAACTGCAGAAGCGAGCTTCTCTTAGCTTTCTCCCTTTTTTTTTCTTTTCTTTCCTATTTCCCCCTACCTCCCGTGACATTGTTAGGCTCCAAAGTCAAGTTTGAGGGTACTCGTCACATGTCAATACTCCCATCGCTCCTCGATTACACTTATCACCTTATCCATCTACCTGACTTCTTCCTCAATCACGCGGTTGCCACAAGTCTCTTACGTCCCACTGGGCTCTTGTTTGACTTACCCGCACTGGAAGGTCGGCACACCGCAACCACCAATACGCCAGTTGCTCAGACAATTTCTGGGTACCGAAAGACGGAAATTCGACCGTCACTAATCGATGAAATTCGACGTGGTAACTAGATTTCGCGAGAAAATTCCAATGGTGAAGTCCGTTTCATCATCCAAGATCTAAAAAAATTCCGGATTTTGACCGAAATTACCGTTTTACGCTTCGTCAGAAAATTAGAATTTTCTGGGGTTTTACAAATTATCCTTACAAAATATATTTAACAAAGCCTTAAGGCCTTTCAAGTTATTATTAACCTTCTTTTCTCTCAACTTTCTAATCTAGCCACTCATCTTCCTTAAGTAAGAAGAGGTGATTACTAGTCATTCTTAACTCGAAATCACACATTTTACACCTTTTTTTTTTTAATATTTTGTTTATAAAATATTAGTTATTCTACATAGATTTGGGTTTTATTTTGTTTTTTGTGATTTCGTCATCTTATTGTGCCGTTTGGTTTTGTGTCATCTTGTTGCGACGTTTTGTTCTTCATCGTCTTGTTATTGCATTTTATTTGTGCGTGGGCGATTCAAAGGAGCAAAACATATTCTGTCAGATAGAGACAACCAATCAAATTAGGGTCATCAATATATTGCAAAACTAAAATCATAAGTATTCTAGTCACTATAGTATTATCAAATTTGTAGGCTTTAAGCCGATTTTTTATGTTATTAGCCTTAGTGTTGTTTCATCCTTTATGATTTTTTGCAATTTTATATCTATGTTTATATTGATGTATTGCTAGTTTAAATCAATAAAATTATTTTATTTATAAAACAAATCCTTAAGTTTTTAAGTTTCATGTCAAAAGCAATTAATGGATCTATGTTAGTTGCTATTAAAGAAGGGAACGTGATTGATTTAAAATAGTATAGAGGTAAAAATTACACAAAAATTAGTTAAGGGGCCAAGGAGACACTTAGTCATAGTTGAGGGACAAAAATGCCTTTTAACCATTCAAGTTTCAACACTACCTTGAAGCACTGCCCTTTTGAGAATTGCAACGTCCTCTTGAACGAACTGTAGGGTCATCTTGAAGTCATTCAACATTGACTCCATATCAGCCTTCATAGCTGCAACCATTTCCCCGATGTTCTTCTCATGGAACTCCACGCGATCTTCCCCGATCAGGCAACTCATCGATCAGCATATTCAGCCCACACGCATGCAGTGCCTTCCCCATCGCACCATTCATCAAATACTTCCTCAACCCGAGCCACCCTTTCTTTCAAAGTTTCTCCTGACATCAATTGTCACACCCCCAAAACCAACCATGGTTTGAGAATTGCCACGTCCTCTTGAACGAAATGTAAGGGCATCTTGAAGTCATTTAATACCGACTCCATATCAGCCTTCATACCTACAACCCTTTCCCCAATTTTCTTCTCATGGGACCCAGTAAGGGTCTTCTGATTGTGCAATTCATTGATCACATATTCAGCCCACATGGATAAAAGCACTCCTTTCTCGTTGCACCATTCACCAAATGCTTCCTCAACTCAAGCCACCCTTTCTTTCAAAGTTTCTCTCGCCATCGTTGCTGTGCTCTGATACTACTTGTCACACCCCTAAAACCAACCATTGATTTTTCGCTAAGGCATAGGTGGGATCACAGATCAGATAGTTCGAGTAAGTCACATAATCTGACATGTGACCACGGGTGTAACGCCACGGATTAGAACACCGCTGCCGGGCGAGGCAAGAGGACCTTGCAATAATGGGATGACACATAGAGATGTCTAAGGCAGTTGATGGATGCTTGAAAAGCCTTAGTATGCCTTGCATCTTTTGGAGAAAGTGGCAATGGATACAACTCTTCAAGCATAGACTAAGGGCCAAGCCTAGGAAGAAACTTGGACACTCATGGGCAGGTCCTATATTCGATCAGTACCTACTTTCAACCGTCTGCGACACCGGTCCCACCCATGCTCGCTGCCTAGGTCCCTCTGATGTGTGTGGGGCAAGTAACATGATGTCCTTAAATGTGCCGAGTTACATTCCAAAAACTAGCCATTTATTTTTCGCTAAGTGTGCGATGCTAAGTTTCGACTTAGCCAACCTTTCCCACAGTTTCTAAAAGCTATGTAAATGAAACAACACAAAGCTTTACAAAAAAAGGCACTTCCCAACTTGTATTACTCAAACAAGAACACATACAAAATACAAAACCGTTGTGCATAAGCACTTTACAATTCTCTCACAAAATTCTCTCTTATAAACAACAATTTCTAAGTTGCTTACCAACCATTTTCCTTTGCCAAGGCATGATTTATATAGGAAAGCATTGTTACAGTTGCAACTCTTCCTAACAGTTGTGTCCGATAGAACCAAAGCCATTGGATCTTCCCTTCAAAGCAGTCTTTGAATTTTAGCCATCAAACCCTTTTGATCAAACACACGTCTTCTAAGAGGATCCATTCTTCAAGGGGTGTGCCAACTACCACTCCTTCTTGAAAAGGTGTCAGCCCATGAGTGTCCAATTTTTCTCCTAGGCTAGACTATTGGTCCATGTTTGAAGAATTGTGTTTGTTGTCACCTTCTCCAAAAGGTCCTATGTTAATACACATAACTACATACATAAGACTTTCAAGCATTTGCTAGCTACCTTAGTCATCCCGGAGTGTCATCCCACTGTTGTAAGGTCCTCATGCCTCGCTCTACCAACCATGCACTACCAGTTTCTAATTTGATCCAATCAAACAAGACATGACAATACGCCCATGGTTCTATATTCGATCATGCAACTTACTCGAACCTAATTAGTGCTCAAAAGTCTTTATTTTGAATACATTTATTACGAGGTTTTGAGTACTTTTGTGTACTAATAACCTAAGTCGCAGTTTATACATTAAAAGTCTCACTGTTCTCACAGTCCATTTATAAGCTAATTTGATAGTTTTTGCAAGCTATTTATGCCAAAATTGTTGATCGATCAAGCACAAGAATTAGTCAAATATTGCGGTCGGAGACGAGGAAGGAAAGAAGAAGCGAGAAAATACAAAGAAAATGGAGCCACGACAAAATTTCACACGGTTTCGAGAATTTGCTTCCCTCATTGTTTTCTTTGTTCACTGCTGCTGTTCATTTCAACCCACTTTATTCACCCCTCCCTGGCATTTCCTTTTGCCTTTTTATTTACAATTTTTTGTTCTTCCCGTTTTATCCCTTGTAATGGCTTTTGGTTTGGTTTGTTTTGTAATTTCCCTTGCTGCAGGCACTATATAGGCTCGATCTGGCTCCGTAAAATGAACTTTTCAATCAATCAATAAAAATTGACAGGAAGCTTTCGGCTCTCCTGCTTCTTCTCTTCTCTGCTTCATTTTCTTTCATTTTCTTTTCCACTTTGCAGGCGCGCAGACATCCTCCTAGGATGACAGCTAGGAGGATGGCGGCTAGAAACCCTTTCCTCATACGAAGGAAAGATTTCTTGTTGAGTGCGAGATCCCGAAGGTAGCTGTTGGTTCTCTGTTTGAAACGCAAGTTTTTATTGGCATTTATGTTCTATTTCTCCTCTGAGTTAGAACTCCTTTGATGTGCCTTGATTGACCGGTGTTGGTAATCTTTTAGGGTTCGTGGATGCTTGTGCTAGATCGTTGAGATTCATTAGTTGTCACCTGTATGAAGCTGTTGCAGAGTAGATCGGGGAGGCACGTTTTCAGCATGCAGGAGCATTAATGCTCAATAAATGCTATGTTTCAAAGGAAAATCTTCAAGGTTCACCTTTTATAGCCACATGAATCGAGTTAGGAAATGACTATAGGTCATCCTCCTCCAGCAGATGGACCTGAAACCCTCGATTTGCTTACTGGGATCCTAAAGCCAGTATCCTGATACTTCAAGAGATCTCTTTATTATTTTTCTTGTTTACTTTAGTTTATTTTTCAGTTTAACCGTAATTCCTATTTTTACCAAACCTTAAAATCCAAATAAAAATTCACCATTTTTTGAATCATTACAAATCATTTATACGAAGAAAACCCATCCCTGTATTCGACCCTAGAGCCAGCTATCACTGCGGTAACCGCTACGTGTGGGGATTCAGAATATAAATTACATTGATTCAGTGCACTACTATGGCACGGTCGAGGCCATCGGTCTACATTGATCCCATTCGTACGCCGCCCGTCAGGTCCCTCCTCATGGAGTGTAAGACAATGTGAGGCCATCGATGTGCCAACCCCCTACTTAGTTCTTGAAGGGCGTCATAGTTGTCTCATTTGTTTCGTTTTACTTTACTTCTGAGAAATGGGAAGGGAAGATTGCTAAGTCGGGACTTAGAACTACACACTTGCAAAGGCGAAAATTTGTGGCCAATTTTAATGGGTGTGACAAGTGGTATTTGATTAGTGCCCAAATAATGCTATTTTGATCCCTGGTTATTGTAGGTTTTGAGCACTTTTTGTGTACTAATCAACCTAATTAACTCAATTGACACACGAGTCTTGACTATCTGATGACTACGCATTTTGGCTATTTTTGTAGTTTTGCAAGCTAAATTAGGCTAAAGTCATTGAGTAGACTCGAACAAGGAAAGAATCCAGCCAGAACTCGGGTTGAGTTAAGTCATAAGGAAATTGGGCGAAACGAGAGGAAGGAAATCAAAACATTGAAATGTTAACGAGATTCTGAAAATTCCTAGGTTGCGGTACCGCCTTTGCTTCTTGTGTTTTACCGGCTTTTTGTACCCCTTTTTCCTAAACTACCATCTTTGTATTTTTGGTAGTTTATACATTTTTGTAATTTCCCTTGATTATGAGCAATATATAAGCCTCAGTCAAGGCTCTGTACAAGAGATCACTTTATGCAATAAATTTTGGCGCGAAAGCTTTCACCTCTCCCACTTGTTTTCTTTTCCCTTGTTTTCCCTCATTTTCTCTCAATTTCTCGCTTGCCAAACACCCCCTAAGGATGACAACTCAGAGAATGTAGTTGGCCTAACGGCTCCATAATCCCAGCCTTGAAGTAGAGGTACATTGGGCTAGGGTTTTGAATTATTTGCTAGTCCTCTTATTTTTAACGCAAGCAGTCATTGTCATTTATGCATCTATTTCTCACTATAGGTTTAAATCCTTTCAATGTATCTTGATTGACCAGTACTTGGCAATCTTTTAGGGTTCAGTGGATGCTTATTGCTAGATCCACTGAAGCTCATTTAGTTGCCATTTATTTGTCACTATAGGGTAGATCAAAGGATTAGTTGTTATTGTCTTGAAACATTAATGACAAATAAATGTTGTTTCTCAAGAAGAAAGCTATTAGGGTTTGGTTTTATAGCTAAATGAAGATCCGGCTCAGAGACACTATGCACTCGTCTCTTTGTGGGTCTTTAATCAGGAAATGGATCTTAAGATCCTCATTGCCCTAGAACCTCAAACCTAAGGTCTCGAGACTTCATGAGTTCTTTTACATTTTATTACATTTTACTTGGGTGCCTTCAAATCACCAACCTAATCTGTTATGAAAACCTAAAATCCAAAGTGAAATCACCATTTTGAATCAACTGTTGGTTACCTACACGAAGAAAACCCATCCCTGTGTTCGACCCTAGAGCCACTATACTGCTATAGCTATGCTACGGCAGTAAGAGGTTTAGGTTTTTAATTATTTTTTATTCCGAGCACACCCTACTTGTGCATACTACATTTTAGCTTAATCAAATGGCGCTTGCCATTTGGATGGTGCTCTAAGTGCAAGTGATTTAGCGTTGTTTAACTTGTGATCCACATCACAAGTGTTAGTGAATTTTCAACCTTTTTGTTCTTACAATAATTTCCCCTAATAGTTCACTGTGAGGTTGATTTAATTTTATACTGTCACTATACAAATTCTATCTTCATTTTTTTTAGCTAACATTAACCTTTTGGTAGTCAGGTTGTTTTTTTTCTCTTTGGCTGTTTCAGGCCCTTTTCAGGAGTTTATGCAACACTGGGATAGGAACACAATAAGTCGATTAGAAAGGAGCAAAGGTCTACAAGAACAGAGTCGTGAATTGAGCATACCGTGTGATCACCGGGGATGGAGCCTCCACCGAGGAGTAGCGAGCCAATGTGGACCCACAAAGGAACCCAAATGCATACAGAATAAATGAGGGACTATGTATACCTCAAGAGTGATGCACCCTCAGATTGCGGCCTCCTGAGGACATCATTATCAAGCCCTATATAGTGCTCCCCCGCCTCCCACTTTCCATGGAATGGAGAGTGAAAATCCCATTCACACATCCGAGAGTTCAGGAAGGTGCAATGCCTTCAGTTATGACATCCCCTAATGGATCCGATGACGCTAAAGTTCTTCCCTCTGACTCTGAAAGACAAGGCTAAAATTTGGCTTAACTCTCTGAGGCCGAGAACTATTAGGAATTGGGGAGATATGTAGGCAAAATTTTTAAAGAAATTCTTCAGCACCCATAAGACCAATAGTCTGAAAAGGGAAATTTACACCTTCACAGCCCAAGAAAATGAGAATTTCTACTAAGGCTGAAAGGTACTGAGACCACGCGTCTCGCCCTCACCATGGCTTTGATACTCTGATGCTATTAATCACTTCTATAATGGAATGTCCTCTATGAACATTTATTGAGACTATGTGAGGGACTTCAAGGAGCAAACATACGAGGAAGCTATGCACTTTGAATTATGTGGCTGAGACATCCAAAGCATGGGATGAACCCAACCCTAGAGAGGCAAATATGATGAGACCTGCAGCCAATTCAAGGGGAGGCATGTACTCAATCACAGAGGACATGGAAATGAAGGCAAAGCTATCCACCTTGGCTAGAAGGTTGGAGGAGCTTGAAATGCGAAATCACCATGAGGTGCGAGCAGTGACTGAGGCATCTATGCCTAACCAACCTTGTTTCATTTGTCAATCCACTGAGCACCAAGGAGAGCACTACCCAACTGTTCCTTCAATAAGGGATATGATGGCTGAGCATGCCAATGTTGTGGGTCATCTGCCACCACCCATTGCCCCATATGGCAACACCCTATAACCCTTAACCTGGGAACCATCTAAACCTCCTCCCCGGAAGCCAAAGCCTCCGCCATATGTGCCCCCCTCAAGGCACAAAGAACAAGCAGGCTCCTCATCTCAACCACAACCACCACCATCCTCATCCCCGGTTGAACAAGCTATCATGAACTTGAGCAAAGTGGCGGGCAACTCAGAGGAATGTATGCTTGAATGCCTAGCTAATCGTGAGAATCGACACAATGGAAAGCACACTCAACAAAAAGATAAATAACCTGCCTAAACTTTGAGATTTCCCAAAAATATGATAACCTACAGTCTGAGATCTCTAAAAAATATGACAACTTGCAGTATTCAAACTCAAGGTTAACCAACCAAGAAGCAGTAGGAAAGGGAAATTTCTCTCGTATTAACACGTACCAACTTAGGGGGAGGTATGAATCAGCTCTTCCAAAGGAGCCAAATACCAAGATAGGCGAAGTAAAAGCAGTTATCACTTTGAGAAGTGGTAAGGAGGTTAAACAAACAAATTCCCCAAACCAGTTATAAGAAGGTCGTGAAGCAAAAGAAGTCAACTAGGAGTGAAAGAGGTGACAAAAGAGAATGCAAAGGAAAAATAAATATCACCCCCACCTTTCCCCGCAGCACTAAAGCCAAGAAAAAGGCCATCAACCAAGCTGAAATATTAGAAGTACTAAGGCAAGTGAAAGTCAACATCCCCCTGCTTGACATGATTAAACAAGTCCCCACATATGCCAAATTTTGAAGGACCTCAGGCAATAACACAGAGGGTTGGACTTGATCAAGAAGGCCTTTCCTTACGTAACAAGTCGGTGCCATCATTCAGCGGCAAGACTCAAAGAAATACAAGATCCAGTTGCCTTACCATCTCATGAATATCAAGGCACTTGTGTAGAAAAAGGGGCATTGCTAGACTTTGGAGCTGAAGTGTCAACCTCGAAGTACCTTATCTGCATAAGGTACCAGCCTGAGAGCTTAAGCCCACTTCCATTACATTGTCCCTTGCAGATAGATCCATAAAAATACCAAAGGGCACTGTAGAGGATGTTTTAATATAAGTGGACAAATTCTACTATCCTATAGACTTTGTTGTGCTTGATATAGAACCTATGCAAATTGGGCTAACTATGCCCATCATCCCTGGGGAGACCATTCGTGGCTACTTTTAATGTGATTATCAATTGCTGAAATGGAGTTATGAAACTCACATTTGGGAACATGACTTTTGAACTCAATATCTTCCACTTGAGTAAAAAGCATATGCAACCAGCGAAAGAGGGTTCGAAGGAAATTTGCATAATTGATACAATTCCTGGTATACAATGGACAAAGAACAAATGTAGGATGTGCTAACTGAGGAACTGTTTGACTGTCCTGAAGAGCAGCATGAAACCCAAGGCATGAATACTGTACAGGGGCACTGGAGAAAAAATGAGGAAATTCTACCTCTACTGACTGGGGGAAAAGCCAATGAACCTCAAAAACTGGATCTCAAACCCCTACCAGTGGAATTAAAGTATGCATACCTGGAAAAACATGACTAGTGCCCAGTTGTCATATCCTCCCTCCTCAGCAACCAACAGGAAGACAGCCTGCTGGACATCCTCAAGGAGAACAAGCTGGCTATTAGGTGGAAAATCACTTATCTGAAGGGTATTAGCCTAGCAGTTTGCACCCATCACATCTACTTGGAGGAGGAGGCAAAATCAGTAAGGCAACCACAGAGGAGACTAAATCCTCACATGCAAGAAGTGGTACGTGCAGAAGTCCTAAAGTTGCTACAAGTAGGTATTATTTACCCTATATCTAACAAAGACTTCCCATGAGTCCAACCTGTTATGCCTAAGAAATCAAGGTAACCACTGTGCTTAATGAAAAGGGAGAGGAAATGCCCACCCGCCTTACTTTCA
Organism: Tetrastigma voinierianum; assembly: GCA_016808115.1. NCBI lineage: Eukaryota > Viridiplantae > Streptophyta > Magnoliopsida > Vitales > Vitaceae > Tetrastigma > Tetrastigma voinierianum. Next base: position 89,359 of record JAEQBH010007658.1, read on the forward strand.
CAAAGTTGGAGGGCATGTATTGATTACGTAAGACTAAATGAGGTAACATGAAAGATCACTCCTCTACCCTTCACGGACACCAAAGACTCGCCACCCTTCTATTGCTTCTTGGATGGCTATTCAAACTATTTTCAAATTGAGATTGTTGCAAAAGACTAGGAGAATGCCACCTTCACCTGCCCATTTGGCACATATGTCTACAGGAGGATGCCCCTGCGGGCTCATAATGCCCTCACGGCACCCCACATGCATGCCCGCATTTTCACGATTTGGTGAGCGTATTGGCAGGTTTTCATGGATGATGTTACAGCTTTATAGAGGGAGCTTTGAAGAATGCCTTGATCACCTAGAAAACTGTCCCGCATAGGTGTATATAGAGAAGAACTTGGTAGTAGAATCAAAATGCCATTTTATGGCTGAATCAGGAATTGTACAAATATTATTTCCAAGAAAGGAATTGAAGGATATGAGAAAATTGAGATAATTTCCAAACTTCCTCTCCCATCACTGTGAAGACTGAGGCAATTCTTAGGCACACGGGCTTACAGAGGTTTATCAAGGACTTCTCAAAATTGCCAAGCCTTTATAAGCTATCGAGAAAGATGCCACTCAGGGACGAAGACTCGCCGCAGGGGCTTTGAGGAACTCAAGGCCTATACTTGACCACCGCGCATCAATAGTGAGGGCGCCCGCTGCTACCTTCGCTGCAATGTATGATGCAAGCAACCTCACCATTGAGCAGTTTCTGACAGAGGAAGAATAGCCTTACGTGGTCTACTATGCAAGCAAGACATCAATCCAGATGCAGGAATTACACCACCAAGAAAGAGCTACTGGTAGTAGTCTATGCTTTGGATAAGTTTCGTGCTTACCTAGTTGGGGTGGATATAATCATTTTCACAGATCACTCGGCTTTGAAGTACTTACTCACCAAGAAGAATGCCAAGGCAAGACTTATTAGATGGGTTCTCCTACTGCAAGAGTTCAACTTGCATATTAGGGACAAAAAAGGGCATGGAGAATGTTGTTGCAGATCATCTCTCAAGATTAACAATAGCACATAACACTCACAACCCTTCAATCAATGATGAGTTTCCTAAGGAGTCCCTGATCTTAGTAGAAAACACACCATGGTATGCCCACATTGCCAATTACTTGGCAACAGGAGAGTTACTAGCAGACTAGAAGGCACAAGACATAAAGTTCTTCTTTGTGAAAATTCACTCCTACTATTGGGAAAGAGTTCTTCACAAATATTATGCCGATCGATAATCGAAATGTGTGTCTCACGAGAACAACAAGGGATACTCAGTCACTTCCATGAGAATGAATGTGGCGGTCATTTTTCTTCCCAGAAGACTACCATGAAGGTGCTATAATTTGGGTTCTATTGGCCTTCACTTTTCAAGGATGCCCACTCCATGTGCCGTGAATGCGACAAATGTCAAAGGTTGGGGAAGATCTCTCGTCGTCACATGATGCCTCTGAACCCGATATTGGTAGTTGAATTGTTCGATGTTTGGGGCATCAACTTCATGGGACCATTCTGATTCGTTCTTGCCAAGTAGGTGTTCGAAATCAACAAAATTTATAGCCTAGGATTCCTAATAATAATGGGACGTGAGAAAAGCTACTCGCAAAGATAGTGGCTCTGTGGTCGAACACAGGATGGGTTTTTTCATGAGAGAAGAGTTACAAAACGCATTGAAATGGTGTTTTCTCGTTGGATCTAAAGGGGTTTGTGGGAAACAATGTGTGTGAAGGTTGAAACCTAAAATAACCTGGTGAAAAGTTGAGAGAAAAATCCTTGAAGTCTCGGGCCACTGGGCTTAGGGTTCTAGGTTAACCAACATGTACTCGAGTCTTTATCCTCGCGTTTGGAAGCATGACATATAGTAATTTCACGAACCGGATCTTCATTTAACTTTAAACCTTTTCCTTTTGAAAGATGGCATTTTATTAGGCATAAATGTCCCATGGAAAAAACAATGACCTCAAAAAACACTACCCGATAACTAATAAAGATAACTAATCGGGCCTCTGATCTAGTGAAAGTATCCACTAACCCAAAAAAAGCTTGCCAACACACATTAAAGAAAGCATGCTTAAGAGATTTTAACTCTATGGTGAGGCTAGGCACAAATACCCTTAAACACAAATACGAAAAGCATGAGAACATGCAATTTAAGCCTAAAAACACCAACACCTATGGCTCCTCTCCCCTTCATGATCAGGTATTAGTTCAAGCATCCCTTGATTCACATCATCAAGTGGTGCTCGCTACCAAGAAAGTGCAAGAAAGTGAAGGGAGAAGAAGAGAAAATCACCAACAGCAGAGAGGAGGAAGCTTCGTGCTTGACTGATTGATTGAGTGACAAAGAGTTGATTTGATTACAAGCAGTACTGAGCTTATATAGGTGCCCAGTAAAAGGAAATTACAAAAGTGTGTTAAAGAACCAAAATTACATAAGGGCAAACTTGTATAAAACCACCAACAAGTGGATCAAAAGTAGTCGTAGTGCTAGCCAGTGAGCAAAGGTTCGCAGGGTTGAGAAAATTGTAACTCAAGGAATTCCTCGCAGCTGCGAAATTTCGCAACCCTAGAAATTTGGTGTTGCAAACTTTTGCAACCCCGCAAAATTCTAAGCTTCTCTTCAAAAGATATGCTCCTAAATTCTCCGTTTGATCATGGTCTTCGAATTCGGCTCAGGATCATCGTGTTTGAATCGAATTGAGGAATTATGAGACATTTGACCTGCAAAACTACTAAAATAGCTACAAAATGTGATCAGCAGCAAAGCTGGGATCCCAATGTAACAATTGAGTTATTGAAGTCAATTAGTACACAAAAAAGCACATAAAACCAGCTATAAACAAGGCTTAATATTGCACTATTTGGGTACTAATCACTCCCCCCAACCGAGACATTGCTAGTCCCTTAGCAATGATAAAAAGAAAGAAGATTCTGCAGGATATGTTTTTGCAAAAATGGACTGCCTGTTCAAAAAGTATGTGCAAGTAATGCCTCACATAGCGCATGAAAATTGGGATCAGATAAAGACCAACTCGGGAGAACAAATTCCATACAGGATCAAGTTTTAGGGTAGCAATTATTCCAAGGAAATCAAATTTCGAATTTCCACCAAAATCTGTTTTCGATGATCAAGCCAGCACTAATAAGCCGTTGCTTACCCCAACCAAATCCATCGCTAATACCTTAGACACGCTGACCAACCTAAATAGATTCAGCCCATTACCTTATTTCATACTAATTGTATTGTAGGGCAATGTCAAAACTCGACTTCACCAAAGTCCGTGTAATCTGTGGATTCACCGATGACTCTAACCAACTAAGGTTTAGGGCATCAAGTCAAAAGGATCTTTCAACCACGAACTCTACAAAGCCTCAATTCCTCGACTTCGACGATTTCGAAAATCCAAGACCTACAAATCTCGCTAAACTCCACCATCCACCCATGTAGCGAGCACAAAGCCTGGGTGGACTCCCCAACTAGTTGATTTAGTAAGTACCGCTTTAAAGGCTTTCGCCAGACCCTGACGTGCTCTCAAGTTTCAAGGCAAAGCAATTGACTGCTTCATTTATCTTTTTCTTTGTCTTTTCTTTTGAAGACACATTGGCCTTCATTCTGGGAACTCAAATCTATTAAGGCCACAACGAAGCCAAGGCCTACTTTTGTAAAGTAAAAGGAGAATACAACTTTTGTACCCCATTGATGAAAACTAATGAACTGTGTGGCTAGAGAGAATGGTGGAAGATAGGTAATTACTGTGGTCTTCTAACTCGACTAAAACTCAATCGTGCATGGAACCATTCTAGCATTTGTATCATACGTTGTTTCAACTTTTCAACTTACGTGAAAGGCATAGTCACAAATAATATAGGTTAAAATGAATGCAAAAGTGTAGAAAAATAGATTTGTATTATATATATCATGGTGAATTTACAAAATTTTCGACTTTTGCAAATAGCAGTAAACAACAAGCCTCTATATAAACAAAATGGGTCACGGCATGTAGTACAAGAAACCAATCAAAGTGTGAATATTTACTTCCAAATACTCAATCGTCCCAAGAAAGGATGAGAAAGTTAGTGGAGGAAGTGGTAGCTCCTCAATCGGTGACGGCAAGAGAAGGATCATCCTCAACCCGGGCAGCCGAGGTGCCGTCGTGAAGGGCCGATGTCGGGCGCACCGCCAACACATCCAAGGCAAACAGAGATGATGGCGAGGAGCCGATCCACCTCGTGCTGATAGCCAGGCCCGGCGTGGGCCTCGCGGAGACAAAGCAGGTGAAGGCCCCAAGTGGCTCAGAATCGCATGATGCTGGCCCGACCAAGGCTATAGCAAACGCCTCGCGCGGTCATCCTCTTCAAAGAAGTGTGGCCCGTGAAGCCGCAACTGTCAAGGCCAACAGAATGTGCACTGCCTCCATGAGAGCCGAAGTCCCCGCGCAGGGTAATGTACCGCGGTCAGTGGAGGTTCTCGCCCTCGCGATATCGTAATCGAACAAAGGCATGGGGCTCGACGCCCGTGGAGAGGTAGGTGCTTTTACCGGGAGCCTACCAGACCGGTCGGAGCCACTGGAGCAAAGTACGGTGAGTCAAGAGACTAGAGAGCTGATATCGGTGAAACCGGGCCGGAGGCTCCCTGCCAGGTTTCGCCTATAGGGGACAAGTCCCCTCGAGGACTATCATCAACAGGCTCGTCCTCGTTAGATCCCTGAAGGGGAAAATGGAAAGCTCGAGGTCTGGCCCGCCATCGATCAATGGTAAGGGTGGCCTCACAACCGTGACGACGCTCCAAATGAGGCTTGGCCGGAAACCCGATATGCTCAAGCACCTGACATAATAAGCGAGGAAATAGAAGAGGCGGTGGACTCACCAGGCGTACTGGCTTGACCCTATCTCGAAATGGAATAATGAGGTCATAATCGCCCGCCTGGCCAACCAAGATCCTCCGAAATGTGATATAATACCTCCAAGATAGTTCCTCTCCTCTGTACAATAAGCTGAAGTGGAAACATATTAGACCTCAAAACGCGGGTCTATCGTGGCTAATACGCTTAAGGTGCCGCCTCAACAATATCGACCCGCCGGAACGCCCATAAAGAAGCCTGACCATCTCCCGGTCGAGGGACGGCCACTGCCTATAACCGGCCGTATCGCGAGGACCACCGGTAAAATGGAGAGAGCAAATTTCGTGGATATCGGAGCCCGGCGAGTCCCCGCCTCGGCTGGCCGATAGAAAAATGAAGAGCAGTCGGGTTAGCCTCTCGCCTGGATGTCATAGTATGATAAAACTCGACGACGACCCGAGGATAATAGTACTGACGTGGCACCATGAATGGTTCCAGATGGTATTGCTGTACGAGGAGCATGGAGTCTCTGTTCTCGTCCCCTAAAATGCCGGAGATCATAGTACACCCCCATGGAAATCTCTCCCTATAGCTGACATTCCCCGGATTGGGTCACAGGGAAGTAAGGTCACCCGATGATGGACCCCGAGATAGTCCGGGGCCCGCCAAAGACCCTACTGAGGCGGAGAGAGGGCGCCCGGATCTCGATGATTACCCCTAGCCCCCAAGTCCGGGCTCCTTAGCCATGGACTGCCCCCGGGCCGGCCCGGGATGAGGGAGTTGGCAGCAGTGGGCCCAACCTGGGCATGATATCTCCTCCGAGCAGAGAGGCGCCGCAGCCAGGCACACTAGGGCCTGGCGCCGCTACTCTGGGCCGGCGAGGGGGCTGGACGCTGAGGGCCGGCGTAGAGGGGCTGTCAAGGGCAAAGAAAGGAGCTGGCGGCGCTAGAAGAGAGTTGTGCGGTAGAGGGCCGGGCGGCAGGAGTACGACCGGAGCACCGAGGCCCGGGAAGAGTGGGCTTCTCTTTGTTCGCCATTTTCTGACCGTAGGGAGAGCAAACTTGAGAGGGTATGGTTTTTCTTGAAATGGATGGTTGAAGTGAAATGTAATTGAAAGTAAACAAGCGTTTAAATAGAAGGGGAGGGGTGGGTGGGAAGATATGAAACATTAATGGCTTTTAATGACCATTAATTGAATGGCTCAAAAGATTATAAAATTTAATTTGTGGAGCTAAACTAGAGGGTCACAGAACAAAGAGTCATGGTGGAGGAGGAGAAGATGAATGCACAAGAAGCTGCGAATTTTCGCAGGGTTAATAAATTCCTTTCAGATCCTACGAATTCGCAAAGTTGCGAATCTCTCAACTCCGCGAAATTCTTCGCATGTTACTTAAAATTTTCACTAACCCGAGAAATTCCTCGTGAAAATCTTTACCCACCCCGCATCGGTACACCGCAATAATATGAGACCAAAAATTATGAGAAGTTAAGCTAGAAAATAGAGTAATCACAAAATTTGGAAATTAAAGGACATTAATGAAAATCCTAATTTACAAATTGAAATTAAAGAACTTGGAGTGGTTTCCAAGTTTCTGCAGGAACCACTCCCTGTGATGCTGATAAGAGGTCTCATGGGGGGTCAAGGAGGAGAAGCTCTTCCATGCTCGCAGCCGAGGTGTGCCAGCTTGAGTTCGGCCTTTGTCGCCTCCCGGTTGTTAAGCATTATGCTCGGGTGAGCTGTGGCATGACGATGCAGAAGGTGACTGATGCAATTGATCCTTCATCAACTGCTTTTTGATTCTCTATTAATTCTTCTTGCAATTCATGAACACTGTGTTTTTCTCCAACGGTGCCACTTAGGCAGACTTCTTCCGACTTTTGCTCCTTACCCTCAGCTGGCTTATCCTTGTTACTCAAGTGAAAAATGTTGAGCTCCAAAGTCATGTTGTCAAGGTGAGTCGTGATAACTCATTCCTAGCTTATTATAGCATTAGCCGTACAAAAATGGTCTCCCAAGTATGATGTGGGTATTTGGTGAGTGTTTCGCCATTGGCTCAGACAAGAACCACAAAACTAATCGGATAATAGAAACTATCTACCTTACCAAGACATCCTCAACTATCCCCTTTGGTATTTCACGATCGACCGCTAAGGATAGGGTGATGTTGGTAGGCTTCGCCTCCCCAAACCTAACGCTGTACATTGAGTATGGCGCAGTTAACACCGCTCCTAACCAAAGCAGTTGCCTTAAGCCTATGTGTCCCTTCAATGTTGACTGAGATGGTGGGGATCCCGGATCTTGTATTTCAATAAGGTTTTGCACTGGATGATAGAGCTAACCCACCTCGCCGAAGGCCTTCTTATTAATGCCCAACCCCTTTTTGACTGTGCACAAGTCCTTAAGAAATTTAGCATAGGTTGGAACTTGTTTGATCATATCAAGTAGGCAGTGGGATGTTCACTTTGACCTGCCTCAGAACTTCCAGGATGCCTTCTTGCTTGTAGCCTCTTTTTACTCCCTCGCTTGGGGATATGGGGAGGCATGCTTTCTTCATCGAATCCTCTTCATGATTATGTGTTCACTCCTTCCTCCTGCTCTCCACTTCCAGATTTGGGCACTGGCTGCTCAATTTCCATACCACTCCTCAAGGTGATAATGGCCTAGACTTCATCCATTTTAGGTGCAGGCTCGCTGAGAAAGCTTAGTTCATGCACCCCTAGGATTACAAGTATTCGAAGGAATCTCCTTTCTCCAACACTCCAGGTCGATTATTCAAAGCAATGATGGATTAGACCGCGAGATGGTATCAATTTTTGATTTAGGCTTTTATGAAGCCCATCAACTTTTTTTCTATGGAGCTACCTTTCTATTCTTGGTTGGATCCGGCATTACAGTTTTCTCGCTCCTACAAAATTCCCATCACTCGCTCAAATTCATGATAGCTGGCTCCACAGTGACGAGGTTTGCATCGCCGCCGCCGAGAGGTGGACCCATATTGTTGCTGCTGATGTGCCCCTAGGGGAACATATACTGGAGGTTTAGGCTTCCGTGACAAAGTTGCGGTTCTTCGTTGGGATTATAAGTAAGGCTATCAAGACAGCTTGGTGGCCTATTTCGCCCACAAACATTTACGATTTTCAAACCACAAATCCCTTACCGAGGGAAATCGGACAATTCTCCTTGATGATTGGTAGATTGACAATTGAAACATGGGTTGGCTAGGCATAGATGCCTCGGGCCACGCCCGTACTGCGGGTTTCTCCGTTCAAATTTTCCATCCTTCCTCGTTTAGTGGTGGACAGCCTGTACTTTTGAATTCCATATCCTCCACAACAAGATAAATGCCTCTTCTTTTCGAGCGCTTCTACATTATTGGTTTCACTCTCTCTACCTCCCTTGGGTTCGGCTCATCCCATCCCTTGGAGGTTTCAGCCACGTAGTTCAAAAAGTCCATGGCTTCATCAGAATTTTTGCTAAGGAAGTCCCCTCCACAATGGTTTCCAGGAGTTGTTTCATGGAAGGGGACATTCCATCGTAGAAATGGTTCACCAGCATCCATGTATCAAAGCCATGGTGAGGGCATGCACCGATGGTTTCAAGATACCTTTCCCAGGACTGATAAACCTTTCACCGCCATGAGCCGTAAAGGTATAGATCTTCCCTCTGTGTTGTTAGTCTTATGAGCAATCAAGAACTTCTTTAAGAATTCGCAACTCGGCCCAAGCTTCCTAATGATCTCGCCTTGAGTTAAGCCAAATTTTGGCTTTATCTTTGAGGGTCAAAGGGAAAGCCTTCAACTTGAGCAAGTCCATATCGAATGCACCTTCCTTGAAAGTTGTGCAAACTTCCTCAAAATCCCGAATATGTGTATGGATTTTCATTTTCCATACCATGAAAAGTCTGGAGCAGGGTACCAAATAAGGTCTCACTGCCACATCCTCTGCAGGTATAATACATGAGGGTGCACTCACCCTTGGTGGGTGAATGGATCCCTCATTGATTCAGGCGCACTGGGTTCCCGGGCGAACCCCTTGTTGGCCTCCGTCGCCTTTCGCGGTAGGGTCTCCATCCTGGATTGTGTGCAAAGCAACTCACAACCCTCTTAAATTGAAGCACTTAGCCTTTCCAATCTGCCTACAGTGTTTCTGTCCCACTGCATAAGCTGCTATGATCACACCAAAAGCAAGAAACCAACAAACTAGACTAACAAAAAGGTTATTGGTTAGCTAAAATCAAAACAATGGTAACAATCTGCACAAGGAAGTTTTCAAACTCCCAGTTGAAATCTCACTTCGCAAAGGAACTCGTGCTGGGAAAATGATAAAATCAAAGGAAATAAGATTGCACCAAACTTATGATGTGAATCAAAGTTCACTCCGCCTTCTTCTCACTAGGGCACCATCCCCTTACAACTGCCCATTTGATTCGCTCTTGCCAAGAAGGTGTTCGTGTAATCAACAAAATTTATAGCCTAGATTCCTACTACCTAATTACCAAAGCTACTACAAAGATAAATGTTTCTGTGTGGTCTAAGACAGGATGGGTTTTTCTTCGTGGAGAGAAGACATAGCGGCATTGAAAATGGTGTTTTCTAGTTGGATTCAAAGGGTTTGTGAGAAACAAAGGTGTGTGAATGGTTGAAAACTCGAAATAATCAAGTGAAAAGTTAAGAAAATCCTTGAAGTCTCGGGCCACTTGGCTTAGGGTTCTAGGTTAACCAACATGTACTCAGTCTTTATCCTCGCGTTTGGAAGCATGACATATAGTCATTTCCTGAACCGGATCTTCATTTAACTTTAAACCTAAACCCCTAAGAGTTTTCCTTTGAAAGATGGCATTTTATTAGGCATAAATGTCCCTAAAGGAAAACACATCTCAAAAAACACTACCCTACGATAACTAATAGAGACAACTAATCGGGCCAATGGATCTAGTGAAAGTATCCACCTAACCCAAAAAGCTGCAAACACACATTAAAGAGAGCATGCTTTAAGAGATTTTAACTTATGGTGATAGCTAGCACAAATACCCTTAAACACAAACATGAAAAGCATGAGAACATGCAGCTAAGCCTAAAAACAACACCCAGTGGCCTTCCCCTTCAAGGATCAGGGGGTATTAGCCAAGCATCCCTTGATTTGTCATCATTAAGAGGTGTTTGGCTACCAAGAAAGTGCAAGAAAGTGAAGGGAGAAGAAGAGAAAATCACTACCAAAGAGAGGAGGAAGTTCTGTACTGACCGATCGATTGAGTGACAAAGAGTCGATTGATTACAGTTAGCAAGATCGAGCTATATAGTGCCCAAGAAAAGGAAATACAAAGTGTGTTAAAGAACCAAAATTACATAAGGGCAAATCCATAAAACCACCAACAAGTGGATCAAAAAGGCCGAAAAGCAAACAGTGAGCAAGGTTCGCAGTGTCGAAAATCATAACCTCGCGGGAATTTCGCAATCCCAAGCAACAAATTTAAGGTGCTCGCAAACTTTTTGCAAACCCCGCAAAATTCTGTGCTCCTTGTCTTCAGATATGCTCCAAATCTCTCCGGATTGATCAGTGGTCTTCGACCGCCTGATCATCGTGTTTGAATCGAATTGAGGAATTACGACATTCGACCAAGAAACTACTAAAATAGCTACAAATGTGATCAGAGTGTGCTCGGGATTCCAATGTAACAATTGAGTTATCGGGGGTCAATTAGTACAAAAAAGCACATAAACCAAATATAAACAAGGCCTGTATGATGCATTATTTGGGAATAATCACATTCCCTTCTTCCTGATATGTTTACATTTGGTGTGGGTTGACTATGTGTTGAAATGGGGTTGAAGCGGTGCCTTGCGAGCTTGACCAGAGACCACGGGAATTGGTGTTAAAATTTTGAAGGAGAACATCTTCTCAGTTTGAGGTACCCTAAGGCCATAATTAGTGATGGAGGTTCACATACGCAACAAGCCTTTTGAGAACCTCTAGCTAAATACAGGTGTAAAACAAAGTGGCCACTCTTACCATCCTCAAACTAGTTGTGAGTTGAGCTGCTTGATGAAATCAAAACATGCGATGAAGTGGTGGGCTCCCGACCTCAAGGGCCCCGGTCTCTCAAGTGCTAGGTGCGTGATCACAGGAATGCCTTCAGACCATTCTTGGCATGTCCCCCTTATCGGCCCAGTTGCAGACCGTGTCCACTTGGTTGAAGTGAATATAAGGCATGTTGGGCGATTGGTGAACACGGACATGGGAAGCGTGCCAAAAGGCTCTTTGATGTCGGTGTTGGAAGGCGAGAATGATGCCTATAACTAGAAGGTGAAAGAGACAAACAGTGGCATGATCAGCTATTGTAAGAATTTCTAACGAGGGACCGGGTGCTACTCATGACTCAGAAGCTCCACCTGTTTAGGAAGCTCTCAAAGTAAAGGTGGGCCAGGTCCATTTCATCGTCCATCAAGTCTACCTTAATGGATGGTGGACCTTCTTAATTCCCTAAAGACTATAGGGTATTTCAAGGTCAATGGGCAAGGCCGAAGCCCTATGTTCTTGTGGGGCTCGGGAGGAGGTTCTCTTGACCCAGCAGATGAGCTGCCTTATGTGGGTGTGGTCTTTCACGGAAATTTGACGTTAATTATATTGAGTTCATATTTAATATTTGAATTTTAATTGTGGTTTTGCCTGTTATATATTTTTTAGATTGCTTTGTTGATTACTTACTCATCTTCAGTTTATATTCTAATGATTTTATTCTATTTGAGCATGAGAAGTTAGTTTGACAGAACTAGGTTTGTTTTGTTCACAGGTGGCGATAAATTCTATCTGACACATTGTTATCTTATCCTCTTTATCACACAAACTCTTTGTTTCTTAGAGATACATTAATTTCTCCTGTTTTTTGAGCCCTAGTTTTAAAACCCATTTATGAACATTAAATGGCTAAACCTTCCAACCACCTTAGCCCATCTATTTAAACCCCCCCTCCCCTTTCATTTTCATTTCAAATTCTCCTCATCCCACTTTCTCCATCTCACCTCCCCTCTCATTACAAGGCATAAGTAAAGATACAAGGAGAGCACAGTCAGGCCCAGTCGCCACTCTTCTCCTCCCCCTACTTGGAGAGTCGACCAAGGCCACGATCCCACTCTCCCTCGCACTCCCAGTTACCCTTTTGTGGTGAAATTAAAAACTCATTAGATTTTTAATCCATTTTCTAACTTTTATTATGAGATAAATGGTGGATTGTTTGAAGAAAAGTGGATAATTGACTCAAATTCATTTGCGGGAAATACGACGAAACTTCAATTTTTAGTAATCGAGAAGAAATACATTTGTAGCGAGTGAAGTCACGGCTGAAAGTTCAGTCGTGAAAATGAATTATGACATTCTAAGATGCAACATCAACAAATTCGACTTAGAGAAAATATAAAACTTGAACAAATGAAATTAGCGACTTGAAGAAGGAGGTTAAGTAGCGACCAAAAGACATCGATTAGAAATTCAGGGGAAGCTGGTCGAATGAAGAGATTCAATAACAGCAAAATCATTTCGATGTCGCGTAAAAGGAGATAAATGATGTCGCGACGCCTTTCTGAGTCGCGACAAAGGATCACTATCTATGAAGCCACAAGAAGTGCCGCAAGTAAAGAAATCACCTTATTTTTTAGATAAAGACCGATTAGTTAACGACCTTCTCGGTCGCGACAGCAGCTTTCGAGCGAAGTCTTAATGAAAAAAAATGATGTATGACCACTCATTTTAGGTCGTAACCTTAAGAAGAGCTGAACAAAAGAAAAGGATGTCCGCGACATGGCTGATGTCATGACACAGAAAATAGTTGGAAAGAAAGAAATCGATTACAACGTGGAAATGAGGTTGCAACTTTGAAGAAAGAAATGGAAACAAAGGAGTGTGGAACGCTGTGTGAGATTTGTGACGTCAACGAAGAACAGCGAGCAGGAGAAGATGTCGCGACCATCGCCGATGTCGCGACCAGCGATCAACTTTTGCAGACAAGCGGTTACACCTTGAAGGAAAAGGTTGCGGCGATCATGAGCCATCAAGAGGAATTCCATGTAACGACATCAGCTTGAGGTCGCGACATAGGCTGATGACTGGGCTTTTTTCTTTAGTTTCCACGGAGCATTTTTGGGGTTCGGCCAATTCTTTTTTGTGGTACAAATAGATAGCTTTAGAATGGTAAAGTAGTTTTCTCCTTCTTCACGACCAGGGAAAAGGAAAAGAAGAGGAACTCAGTGTATATTATAGAGTAGATTTTTATTTTTAGATTTTTTTAGTTTTATTTTATGGTTTGAATCTCATGAATTAATGCGGAGACAGTAAGTGGATTTTAGTTTTATTATTTTCTTAAGCATTATTGCGGGAAATTTATCAAAATCTAGACAAATTTGCGGAATTCATTTCTTCTCGAGTTTATTGCAATTCTGGGGGTTGTGCGTGATCATTTTCCATTTCTTGATTATGATGCGATGGTAGGCGCGACTCAATTTGGATTGATTTACATTTGAATTCTGATCTTTCTGCCCTGATTTCTGGAGGGGAGTGGGTGTTGGGTTCGGTTTTACTTAATCGGTGTAGTTTTTAATGGATAAGTTCCAATAGTAGTACCTAGTACCGAGTTGAGAATGTATCTTACTCGATATCGGGATGCCCTCGGTGAAACCTGAGACGGAGTCCCGAGTTGAGAGCATTCTTTTGGTATGTTCGGCTACCATTGTGACTGGCGAGCCTACGAGAGTTCATTTTGATAAATCCCCCATTCGCTCATAATTGAAGTTGGAGGGGTGTATTTAACAATATTAATAATCAGAGAGTTCACCTTAATCTACAGGTACGTTCTGATCCCCATGTTAGCTTAGATCTAATCAGGGGAAAGGGATAAACCCATAGATCTGGAGGTTGAGCCACCCATTAAGTAGTAGAAACTTAGCTAAAATCTGAAGGTAAAAAGTAAAGTTCTGGCGTCAACGGAAAATGGGTGTGAAGTATTGAGAAGAAAAATACCCAGGATCTTACGAGAGAATGTGGAATACGAATTATTGGTTTGATCATTGTCTTGAGAGAAGCAAGGATATTAAATCGATGTGGAAATCGATTCAATAATTAGGAAATCTTGGACAAATCGGATCCATACATGACAGTGTATGGATATAGTGTTGAATTAATTTGTTCCATTGTATTTCATTGATGGTTTTCGTTTCTCCACCTTGATGTAAAGAAATTGGTTCGATCCGTTCTTTTATATACAAGTTATTTTAGTCATTTACTTTTGTTTTTAGTTTAGTTTGAACATATTAAATGGTATAGGATTTTTAATTTTGTAGTTTTATTAAAACATTCATTATGAGTTTTGAGTCAAATAGTATGAAATTTTAGTAGTTGGAGTAATTGACTGTAATTCACTGGCCAATCTACATTGGGAATGATACGGACTTACATTCGGTTACTACTTGTATGGCCTGTGCACGGTGTCATATTGAACCCTTATTTTTAACCTTTAACATTTAGAAATTTATTTAGTAAACAAATTCAACCAAAGTAGCGATGGATACAGAGAAGCTGCCAGGCTCTTAATAGCTATGTTAATTGAGGGGTTTTAATTACATATAGAAAAGAAGCGAACAAGTTTTATGGCAGATTCTTAGAAGTTAGAAAATTATTAGATCAATATTCGACAAAAGAAGGAAATACTAATTTTGGACATTTTAAGAAAAGAACAAAAATAGTTTTGAAAGCGTGCTTTACACCAACCACTAATCTTGTGGCACGAACTATATTTGAAAATATTTGTTTAGTTGACTAATCATTAATGCGAGTGTGCTCATTTGAAAACCTTTAATGCATAGGAAACGAGGATTCGAGCTGATTCGAGACAGATTGGAAGAACCTTTGGAGCTTAAGAAAGACAAAAGAGCTGACGCAACCTTCAGCGGATGAGAGACATGACCCCGGACGGAGGAACCTTGGAGGACGGGAGGCGGTCGAAGGCCCAAATTGCCGACCACGATGGGAGGATTCACGGAGGCGTAGTGGGGAAAGGAAATGTGGCAATCGAATGACCCTCACTATGCAATCTTGAGTAATTTCGAACTTAAGCCCGGCATTGATTACAATGGTTGGCCAACATCAGGTTCTTTTGGTCACCCCATAGACCTAAGCAGTACACAGGAGAATTCTCGAGGATGGCTAATCTGATGATGCTGAATGGTGTGAGACCAGAGGTGATCAAAGTTGCATCTCTTCCCATTTTCTTTGAGAGATATAGACCGAAGTACGAATCATTTACCATATGGTTAGGTTGATACTTAGGAAAGTTGGTGAAGCCTACTTGAGTAGATTCTTTCCCTATCTCTCGCCCGGAGACGAGAGAGATATTATTCAACAAGGAAGATGAGAGCACATGTATGTGGCAGGAAAGATTCGAGAGTTCTTGAAGGTGCTGATGCATGGAATAGATTTGAAGACCAGGATGGACATAGTGTCATGCTCTAAATGATACATCTAAGAATTATCGATACTTCATGTTGTGGAGCATTCAAGCGAAAAAATCTTGAAGAGGCGAAGTCGATAGAAGACTTGGCAAAATGTAATATGAAGCTCCATACGAGTTTTCAAGAGGCAGCGACAAAGGAAAAGAGTCATGGAGGTGAGCAAGATGGCGATACATGGAAAATAAAGTTGGATGCCACCAATGCATAGGATGGACAAACAAGAAAAGATGCATTGCTCATGAAATAGGAGCACGGTGGAAGAGAACTATGAGAAGAAGTGATGATATTGCCATGAGAAGAAGATTCTTATGGTCACGAGAGGTTAAGAAATGCGTGAGCGAGCAAAAGTATCATTTCAAATAAATCCTAAGCACACACTACAATCCGGTACTAAGGAACCATGAGAATTTCTCGCTGCGGTGGAGAGGGCATTACGGCCCAAGCGGGGACAACATCATACTTGAGGATATACGGCGGCCATGAGTTTCGACCCAGCGGCGACAAGGTGAGCGAAATGAATATCGAAATTAGGAGAAGAACCCGACCGTTTGAAGAACAAATCTTTGCCGGAGTTCATGGGGAATGACAGAGGCTATTACAATTCCATGAGCGAAACCTCGACTTGGAAAGCTTTCAAGTCGATACCAATGTTCGGGGAGAATCTTAGTGCCTCATTGAAAGTTTAGAACCTGAAATGAAATGTGGCTGAACATGCCAAATCGAGCAAGGGAACATTCTAGTGATATAGAAGAACAGGCGCATGGCGATCTGATTAAAAGTGGGAAGGATTTGACGTATGACAAGACGGAGAAAGAAAAAAAGAAAGACTAGAGCGAGAAAAAGAAGAGGCGAGAAGAAAGAAGGAGAAAAACTGACCCAGTTGAGCAGTGAAAGAAAGTAATGACCCGAGAAAAAGAAGGAAGAATTTGACCTTACATGATTATTCCACCGAACCCGAGAAGTCGAAGAAAACGAGTTTCTAAATTCTAAGATATTTTTCGAGAAAATAGAGAAATAAATATCGGGTTGCGGTAATTAGTGTCAAATGCCTCTTTATACGAAATTCTGAAGGAGATCTTGAGCAAGAAAGGAAGATAGTGAGGAGGGAATAGTAAGCATTTGCTTGCTGCGGTGCCATTATCCAATGAAGCTCGGCAGGTAGAGGAACCACGGCGATTTCACTATTCCTGCTGTAGGGAATGAATTGAAAGCTATGTGATTAGCGTAGTATAAATTTGATGCCTGTCGGTTGTGCGGAGACTTAGTTTGGGGAACTTACCCGACATCAATTACATTGCGAGATGGCGGATCGATCGATAGCACTGACGGAGGGCATTACGGAAGATGTACTCGTCAGTTGGGAGATTCGGCGGTGGATTTGTTATCCTCATGCGAGATGGAGGGAAGATACGAAGTTCCTTTGTTCTTTGCGGAAGACCTTTCTTAGCAAGCGGAAGTGCGCCTGGTGGCGTGTGAAAGGTGAAGCGACACTCGGGTTGAAAATGAAACGGTGCATTTCAATATTAATAGGAAGTCTGGAACATCCCGATATGCATCTGAGCAGTTGTATATTTACATGAAACAATAGCCTTCTCAATGATAGATTTGAATTCGATTGTATCCTTGACACTCTATGATAGAGTGAGATGAATTTTCATTATCTTGAGAGTCTTGATTTTGAAATGCGCCTTAATTTGTTTAACAAGGGCTTGATCTCAGTATAAATGAAACGAGTCGAGATGGAAATGTGACCCCGAAGCGACAAATTCACTTGAAGCGGGAAAACTAGTGCGAAGGACTAACACATTGAAAAATTGCCCAGTCATTTTAAAATATGAGTTTTAGAGCGAGAAGAAAACCCCAGTTATCATATGGTGCATTGATGTGAAGAACAAAAGTTCTTAGTAATTCGAGAAAATACAAGGAAACGTGCTTGGTGGGTGAAGATCCCAGAAGGTGTCAGTCCTCATTGCATGCAAAATATTCTTTAGGGAGGACTTCTATTGAACATCAAGGAGGTGAACCCAGGTGATAAGCAATCGAAAAGAAGTTTTGAAATGGATTCATCACGGAGTTTATATATACTATATCATATAGTTCTTGGGTAAGCCCGATGCATGGTTCCCAAGAAAGGTGATTCAACGTGATTAGAAATGAAAAGAATGAGCGATTCCTACAAGAGCGACGAGGATGGAGGTGTGTATTGACTATAGAAAATTGAATCTTTATGACGAAGGATCATTTTTCCCACGCCTTTTCATTGATCGGATCTTGGATGGAGTTGGCTGAGACACCCTCATTTTTGTTTTCTTGATGGATACTACTGGATATAAATAAATTGCTATTACTGATCGGGAGAAAACCACCTTTACAGTACCGTTTAGTAACAACTGGAGAATACCATTGGTTTGTGTAGCTCCTGGTACCCTTGAGATGGACTAATCTACCATAAGCCACTGTAATCTCGCTGAAGAGATTGGAGATATTCACTTGGATGGTTACATAATTATTATGGATCCAGTTTTGAGCATTTGCATAACACAGGGAATGATGCCAAAGTCTGAAACGAGAATCTAGCTACGGAATTAGGAGAAATACCATTTATGGATTCTGAGAAGGAGGTGTCTTGGGGCACGTGATTTCTTTAACGGGACTTGGGGTAGACCAGAACCAAAAGGTTTGGTGCATAAACCCACAATCTAATGCCACCCACTACAGTCCGAGGGTGAGAGTTCTTGGACATGTACTAGATTTCCTGAAGATTTATCGAGACTATAAAATTACTAGACCACTATGCGAATTCTTTGGAAAAAGATATTAGGTTTATTTTGATGAAAGTGAAATCCAGAGACTTGTTAATCCCATCATAAGCAAAGCAGTTCGTGAAGGAATTTAAAAATCATGTGTGATGCCAGTGATTTTGCAATGGGGGCTGTATTGGGAAAGAAAGATGAGAAAGATGTTCAAGGCCATATCTTATGCTAGCAAAACCTTTAATGAAACTGAGAAAATTGCCTACACTGCGAGGCGCGATAATGTTGCATGTGAAAAGTTAGAGCCATACATTTTGAGGTCCATGTTATTACATACACACTTACGATCATGTAGCAATTAAATATCTAATGGCAAGAAAGCAAAGCAAGATTGATCGGAGTGGGTGTATTATTATATTGCGGGAATTTGATTTAGAAATAAAAACGAAAGGAGTGGCTTGATGTGATGTGATCAGCAGCCAGTAGAAAAACCTTTATGCAAGGAAAGGAAGAGAAATAGCAGAAAATTTTCCCAGATGACGGTTATTGGTTCATCCTCCAATCACCTGGTATCTTGATATTGTGAATTTCTTAGCTTGTGGGATTATGCCACCGAGGAATTATTCTCTGACCAGAGAAAAAAGTTAGGATGCGAGTGAATTTTCACTTCTGAGAACAAACAAGATTTTACAAGAAGAATGTCATGCATCACCATATGGAGGACATTTTGCGGGAGAATAAAACAGCCCTGAGTGTTCTCCAATCGAGGATTTCTTGGCCTATTATTTTAAGGGGTATTTTTGAATTGGTGAAGTTGTGTGATCCCGATAGCGAAAAATGAAATATCGACAAAAGGCATGAGATGCCCACCAAGGTATCACAGTGATTGCAATTATTTGATGTATGGGGAGTTGATTTTATTGGACCTTTACAGTTTCATTTGGAAATATATACATACTCCCCATTGTGGATTATGTATCAAAATGGTGAAGCGACAACTGTCCAAGAATGATACCAATACGGGTTAATGGGGGTTTACAAAGAAATATTCTCGGAGGACTGGGACACCGAACCTTCTCGTTAGTAATGGAAATATTTTTGATAGTTGTTTGGCCAGACTTCTATCAACGTTTGATTATATAATTATCTGACTTTTATTATGGATTGACTTATCATCTCAATGATGTGAGGCCTTTATGATAAAAATTTTGGAAAAAACATAGTTCTTTCAAGATCAGTCTTTTGAAATGATGTGATATGTGGGCATGGAGTTTTTCAAACTCATTGAATCTTTGGTATAGAATAGAGACCTGGAGATGTCTGAGACCCAAGCAGAATTAAATATTAGCCTCAGATTTGTAGAACAGTTCAGAATGAGTCAGTTGATCATCAGAGGTCAGAAAAATTTGAGATTTTGGTAGAATGTTTGCCTTTGGAAAATTGGACATTTTCTGGGTTCCCCATTACACTCATAAAGATTTAAATCTGAAATTCACCTCACATCATGCGTATATAACACACAATCACTAAGGTGAGCCATATGGCAACTGCCGAGATCACGATCTTGATATCAATGGATCGTTAGCTATCATCATAGACCCAAATCACATACCGAGCCCTTAGGCTCACCCTTGATGGGACACCGTGGGCGTCCAGTGTCTGGGTCACTCCGGTTTCCTCACTCGGACCAAATGTAAATCAACTCATGACGTGTGTTCAATGGGTCACTCCTCACAAATACCATCAAACTCAAACTCTAGGAGATGTAGTGAGTGCTTTTTGACGTGTTCTCTCAGGGCAACATAGTGCAGCTTCTCTTGAAATAACAGATGAAATTTTGGATATCTCCAAGGACCTCTTACACCCTTTGAAATTTCGGACAACTCCACGGGTCTCTTACCCACACGCGGAAATTTACGGTCTTTCTTTTTGGTCTCTTACACCCACCTTGAAATTGGGATAGCTCCCACAGTCTCTCGCCCACACAGATTGGATATCCACGGGTCTCTTACACCTGGAGATTTTGGATTATGGATTCTCTTACCTACAGAGAAATTGGGATAGCTCCCAGGGTCTCTTACCCACTACAATTTGAGATAACTCCCGGGTCTCTTCGCACACAGTCGGGATATCTCCCCGAGTCTCTTACCACACGAAATTCGGATTTCTCCATGGGTCTTTACACCACACAGTGTGCTTTGTTTTTTTTTCTTATGCTGTGTGCCATTGGGATAGCTCCTCAGGTCTTTACACCTACGAAATTGGGATATCTCCCCAGGGTCTCTCACACCCACCTGAAAATTCGGGATAGCTCCGGGTCTCTTACCTCACGAAATTGGATTCTCCACCGGTCTCTTACAACCACGAGAAGTCGGGATAACAAAGGGTCTCTTACACCCTGAAATTTAGGATATCTCCTCGGGTCTCTTACACCCACACGGGACCTTCGGTCCTCTGTGGTCTCCTTCACCCTAACTCTAGGTTTTTCACCTTAGGGGATTAACGACCCCTTCTTGCTGCCAAACACACATTAATTACTCTTCATTTCTAATTTGAATTATGAGTCTTCATTGGAGCGTAGTCCCAGACAAACTCAACCCACGCTCTTGAGTGGTGATGATATCTAGTGCACCCACACTGACTGGCAGGGCCATCACGTGCACCCACACTCGACTTCGATGCTATCCCCCCCCCGGTCCACCATGAAGCAGAGTCAGGAGATCTCTAACTCACAATCCCGACCCTGCTCGGGTCAACTCTCACCCATATCCTGAGGAAGAACATCCACCTGTAATATACAAAGGCCTCGACCTCTAAGTCAAATCATCCCACACAAGATCATTAATGAATATGATGCATCCAATTTAAATGTTCCTCTAGTCAACAAGTGCAAGAGTAAGCATTACCACTGCATATCCAGTTGCTCTGTGTCTTTCGGAGTCGCGATGCCTTGAGACCTCACCTCTGGGATGATCTCGCCTCGCATGCCCAGTGTGAAAATGATGGTAACCGTCATGCACTGGCGACCGGACTCTGGAGGCCTTAGGCCACGTGCTCGACCCGACCCTGCGCTGCAGTCCCACATGACTGGTCTGCGAAGTACTAGATTGGCAGGCGCATGGGGTGCTGCTGATCTCTCCCAGACCATACCAGTTATGGAAAGCCAGCTATATCGCTCTTCCCTCGTTTGGCGAGGTGCCACGTCTAGCCTGGGATCCACCTCAAGACGTCCTCCCTCATATCGTAAGAACATTGGTGAAACATAACATCATCCAGTAGTGCGGCAACCTGCTGTCTATTTGATATGATCTGAGAACATATGAACAAACCTTGCAACCATGACAGAAAGTTGAATCTCCACTGCCATTTTCAGCATATATCTGGATGCCTGCATAACATCTACCTCTGCCTGCATTGGTCATGAGTGCGTCCCTAACCTAGAGTCCACTCCTCCTCTAACCATTGGAACTGATGTGCTTCTAATGGCGGAGGTTGTTTGACATGGCTCACTGTGCACATGCACGATATAGATGTGAATATTTGTAATCCCTACGGCCTCAACAAAGGAACTGCTTTGGTTAAAGCGGAGTGGTGTCGGCCAATACTAGTGGTGACCCCTACGTCCTCGCCCTCGACTTACCATCTACACATGTCAAATGAAAAGTTAATATTCACTTATGAGTATCTCTAAAGAGGCGTAAACCATGACCTGGAGACCCACTATTCACATTTCGTAAAATTTTATACACTATGTCCATGCATTCATAGGTAATGCAAGACAATACGTTCATATATTAAATCATATTCAATAAAAAAATTTCATTTTATTTTATTTCCTTTAAAAAAAATTATTTTATTTTATTTTATTTTTTGGCTCACGTGAGCGGTGCTTCATGAATAGTGTCCCAAACGGTGACTGAGCCGGTGTCTTGAGTCGATTTGGGTTAGATTACCACAGAATTTTAATGGACCAGCTGCGCTTACGGTGCACCGAGTTTGCGCACCTACGCCTAGGCCGTCTGCATGCTGTGTAGTCGTGCGTCTGGGTCTTGATCATCAGCGAGGCAAGCCGCCGGCCCGAGCCCACCGGCGTGTCGTGGCCGTGCCACCTTCTTCCCTTACCTTGGCTGGGCCCGGCCGCGTGTCGTGGCTTAAAATTGTTTTGTATCGTGGGCACGGCGCGGTATCGTGGCTGTCTCCGCGACACACCCGGCGACGGCGCCTCACATCCGCGATACAGTGACGCCATTGACACTCTCGCTAACGAATAGCCCGCCTATCGCGATAAAGGCGTATCCGTGACACAGCCTAACAGCGAGCCCTGGCTCCTATCACGTCCCTGAAACTTTGTGCGGCCGCTCCCCGCCGGCCGGGCCCTCGCGCCCGGTGGCGATGTCGTGGCCCTTAGGTTGCGCTGCATTATCGTGGCGTGCCCTTCACGCTTCCACTAACGCGTCCTCTCTCGGTCATGTGCGCCCCTCTGGCGGCGCCAGTCCATGCCATCACGATACAACACATGTATCGTGACTCAACAGACGTATTAGCCCATTCTGGATTTCTACTTCTCTTCTTTTTTTCTTTTTTTCACATATTGTTTTTTCTCATTCCAGCCTCTTGAAAATACAAAAAAAAGATTTATATATATATATATATATATATATATATATATATATATATATATATATATATATATATATATATACTCTATATATATTCATTTTCCCGAGTAGAACAAAATAAATTTATTAAAATTTATATTATTTATTTTCTTCTTCGAGTTTTACACCTTTGTAAAATAACAGAAAAATTTCTTCTCATCATTTTTTCATCTCCAGTAGCCTCCTTGCTACTCCATAATTGCAGTAGCCTAGACTACTGCACTTCATACAACTCAAAATTTTTATGAGTTAAATTTTAACCTTTTTCTTGTGCAAAAACTGGAAAAATTTTCTGAGTTTCACAACACAATATATTTATGTTCAAAAATGAAACTACATCCGAGAAAAATTATATATATATATATATATATATATATATATATATATTCGTTCAATTACGGACCATTTGCCAAAATTTCTGAACACCTAGGTTATATTTTCTGACCTAGTGTTCAACGTTTTTTTCTCCTATGCTACTCACCAGCCTTCAATCACTGGTCATACAACACATGATCACACATCACTCTCATTATACACACCAATCACATATACACACAATCAATCTCATAACATTCCATTCACCAAAATGCACCGAGGATGCATGATCTAACCCGTTATCAAAGTCCTAGGTAAACCGTACCTAACTTCTGATGCTAGCTAAACTCAAGTATCAACATCAAAGCTATACTAAAATTTTGTGATGTTTTCCTTTAATATTTATGGCTAAAGACCTGAAGTCCCCGAACCCTAGGTATTTGTATGCCCCAAGCTCGTCCTGGGTGTGAAGTCCCATTTCCCGGGGTGACAGCAGATCAGCCATGAATATACTACGTGGATGTCGGGCCAACTTAGGCCTCCTCATGAGAATCAGGCGGAGTCTCTTTGTCAGAGAGCTCTGCAAGTCCTGACTGTCTCAATCACATAGCCTTTTGTCCTAATATTTTACAAAGACCACACCGGGTCCATATACAATTAAGAGAAATGAGTAAAAGCGGCCACGTGGGCCCATCATCAATACTAAGCTCTAAAATATCGACCAACTGTGCATGGATTCGAGAGTTAATAAGTCACTCTTAATTCAAACATATATTAAAATTAAGAATTCTAATACATGTTATACAAAATGAATACCAAAACATCAAAGCCACAACCCGACTTTCTTCTAAAAATCGGCCTCTAAGGAAAATTAGTCAATACCGAGCAGTCCTGTGCAAATCGTGATCTCAGCGAGGTGAGCAAAGCTTAGAAGTGATAATCACACATGGGTTACTCCCGCCCTAAGTGCATGCAATGATTCAACATAAACACACACCTTAAGCAAATACATGATCCTACTTGAATGTCACCATACCCAATCCCGTGTCCAGTCCTCCTGACTCCTCACGCATGCAAAGCCAGTAGAAAAACATCCTTTTATTTTCTTTCATGCCATGCACTCACACCCTAATTTTCTAGGTTGCCCAGATGCATATGAAATGCATATGCTATTCTCAAACCACACTTGCCAATATATCATTTACATATAATTAACAAAATTTTGCCACATGTCATATATTTATTTAATTCCATCGATACAATCAAGAATTAGCTCATGAGCTAATTACAATTCAGCAAAAAGCACACACAATTATATTTTATATAATTCCACATCATGTAACACATTTAATTACATACATTAACATATTAATTCTCACACAATTCCAAGTCATTCGTACTAATATATTTATAAATAATAATATTATATGATTAATTCCCATAATTCATATTGTCGATTCTCGATCAATAACTTGCAAAAATTGGCTCATAATTTAATTAAATCAAGCAATTCATTTTTGAATCACTTTCGACAACATAAGTACACGAAAAATCATCACTATTCAGTGAACGATGAAACCTGGGTTGGCAACATTCGAGCCCGCTAATGGGGGATTTTCTCCTTTCGGTTGAATGTTTGAGACCGAAAACCTACAGCTAATCAAGCCCTGGAACCTTCTGACCATTTACACACACGATTCTTAAGCGAAGAATAACCTGAAGTAGGAAAGATCCGCACCTCTTGGGTTGTAGACTCTGAAATCGGTGTCCACGCGCAGCTGTAGCGTGGTCGACTTTGCTTCTTGCTCATGAACCGTGGTCTATGGCGTAAATCAGAGAGAGGAGGCCTCAGCCTGCCTACAAAATCCTGTGCAAACTCGCATCTCCCGGCCCATACACTTGCAGTTCTCTTTTTGTTTGAGAAGACGGCTGTTGTTTGTCTTGTTATAATTCAGGCATTCCAAGATTCTCATCATGTCCCTAAGTTTTGGATTTTGACACTTGCACAATCCCGAGCCATCCATCTCATCCTCTCTCTCTCTCTCATGCAACATGTGTCCACATAGATTTTACATGTAGTAGGTGATTTTGTCACATCACATGTCTTTGCAAAGTCGTTTTATGGCACGCGTCACACACCGAAAAATATGGAAATTGATTATATCAGAACCGATGAAATTAGACGTGTTGGCGAATTTGGTAAGAGACAGTTGCCAGCAGTGAAATCCGTTCGTCATCCGAGATCTCGAAAAATTCAGTTTGGCCAGTACCATTTGCCATTTTCCATAAAATTGGATTTTCTCGGAGTTTCACACTTAGTACAAAGGAGATGAGCCATTTTGGAGGTTCTATATTGTATATCTGAGGGTTATTGAATGAATCATGACCTCCTTATTCCATTTGAGGACAGAGTCCTCGAGGAACACGAGCCACGAGCCAAGACCATTCCCCTCCTGTTCTCAAGGCTATTATGTCAGGTTTTGGAGCACAATGGTTTTCCCGCTGAGCCCAGGCTAGAGCGTCATCGAGATTGTGAAGCGGTCCTTACTGTTGATAGGTGGCAGATTATGCCCCGCTCTTATCACCTCCCACCTCCGGATCCAACTGAGGACCAGCCGACAATTGACCCTCCTCCCGATGGGAGGCGTACCTAGCTCAAAGAAGGGGATACAGAGGAGCCCTACCATACCTTCATCGCCTAAACAAATCTATCACGCCCCATTCTCATAGCCCTCGCATCCTCCTCACCTCCTGAGCCCTCACCCGCACCATAGTCTCCACAGATGTTGCTGGACCGAGCACCACAGCACCGCCACCGCAGCATATTTCTATTTCCACTCGGGATTTCCTAGCCATCATGGATGCAAACTCGCGACTTCTCCCCTTCACTCAACATCCTCGCGGGTCGCCCATGCTCTAGCCAGAGGATGACATGCACCGAGGCTACCCCCGCACAAAAACCCCCAGGCCATCCTCGCAAGTGTGATTCGTAGCCTCACCCGCCTCCCCACCTCTCGCCATCGTCCCGCCCATGCCCTTCGCTCATCCTCTTCGCCCCATCACCCTCAACCCAGCGAGCCCCTGCAGCTTCTCTTGACTTGCTTGTTGTAGCAACAATAGCAACCACTCCTCCAACTACACCAGCAGCACCTCCGCCTCCCCAGGATGAGGATGACCTTCCACCGGCTGCCCATTGAGGAGGTAGCACTTCCTTCTCTAACTTTCCAATCCGAACCCCATTAAGGACAATGCGACATTTGGTTGGGGGGGAGAGTTAGCAAAGGAAGTGGCTTTTACATTCATGTTTATATTGTTATTTTGAACAAGCCCATCTTGTGATGTTTAGTGGCTTGTTACTTATCCGTTTTGTTGAAGCTGCAGTTTGTTTTTGTAAAGATGAAAATATAGCCATATATCTTTTTATACATACTTTATAGTTTTTTTTTTCTAAAACTTGCACCTATTTTTGCACCCTTTTTTTTTTTTTTGTGTTTTGCCTAGCTTGCAGTTTGAAAAATTGAAACACCGCCCACCCTATTGATGTTAGATTAGTTCCATGCATGATTAAGTAGATGACTCAACTAGTCTCATGATTTTCAAACCTTTTTTTCTTCCACCTTTATCCAACCACACAGTGCACATCAGGTTTCTTCAATAAGCTACCCTAACTTTCTAGCCTCCTTAACTTTGCAAAACCTACCCTAGTTTCGTTGACCACCTGTAATAGGTTAAGGACCCCCAAGAAAAGAAGGCCAATGAAGTCTTCCAAAATAAAAAGAAAAGAAAAAGAAAAAGAAAAAGAAAAAATAGAAAAGCCGTGACGCTTTGCCTTGAAACCCAAGCACGGTCCGAGGGGTATACGGCGAAAGTCTTTAAAGCCTAGTCTAGTTGGGAGCCACCGACTTAGTGCTTTCTACGTGGGTGGATGGGTAAGGTTTAGCGAGTTGTAGGTGCTAGAGTTTCAAAGTCATTCGGAGTCCGGGGTGAAACCTGAAGAGTTAGTGGTTGAAAGACCCTTATGACTCGATGCCCTAAGCCTTAATCGTTGGGAGTCATCGGTATCCCCTGCTACATGGACATTGATGAAGTCGATTCCTCAAAGATTGCACCTCAAGACAAAAAGAATTGTGGAATAAGGGTGGATCTTACCATTTCGTCGGTCAACGCTCTAAGTTACGGCGAGCTTGTCAAAGGAGCGCAGGCATGCTTTATCATGGAGAACTCGATCAAACAAACACTTAGGTTTTAGTGGAAGTTTCAAAGCTGATTCTGAGTTGATACTCCTCACGCTTGATTTCAGATGACACTCATTCTCTAAAGATGGTTTGGTGGTCTCGTGATTCAGATCGAGAGTTGTGCATTACTCATTTACATTCTTTTTAAAATACCATTGTTTTTGTGAACATAATTTGTCTACTCTCTCTTTCCTTCTGTCATTGCTAAGGGACTAGCAATGTGTCGGTTGGGGGCAGTGATTAGTGCCCAAATAGTGCTATTTTGAGCCCTGGTTATTGCAGGTTTTGAATACTTTTTGTGTACTAGTCAACCTAATTAACTCAATTGACACACCAAGGTCCCGACTATACAGTGATCGCATTTTGTGGCTGTTATTTCTTGTAGTTTCGGTAAAGTTAAATTAGGTTAAAGTCATCAGTCAACTGAACACCGAAGAATCCAAGACGAACTCGGAGTTGCAGGTCAGAAGTTAGAAGGAAATTGGAGCAGAAAACAGAAGAAATCAAAACACTGCAAATTTTACACAGAGACTGGCAGTTGCGAATTTTCGCAACCCGTCCGTGTCTTGTTGACCTAGCTTTTTTACCACTTACCTTTTCCTAAACTACCCTATTTGTATTTTGGTATTTATACATTTGTACCCTTGATTCTCACAAAGATATAAGCCTCGCCAAGGCTCAGATAAGAGATCACTTATGCACAAATTTTGAGCGAAAGCTTTCACCTCCGCTTGTTTTCTTTCCTGCTTTCCTCATTTTCTCACTTTCTCGTTTTCCAAACACCCCTGAGGATGACAACTCAGAGGATGGTTGGCTAAGCCCTCTAACTTTGTTAGTAAGGTCGTCGCTGTGGTTTCAGAGGTAAACCGCTAGTCCTCTCGCTTTTAATGCAAGCAAATATTGTCATTTATGAACACTATTTCTCACTATAGGTTTAAATCCTTTCTCGATGTATCTTGACTGATCTTACTTGCAATCTTAGGGTTCGCATGCTTATTGCTAGATCCACTGAAGCTCGTTTAGTTGCCATTTATTTGTCACTGTATGGTAGATCAAAGGATCAGTTGTTATTGTCTTGAAACATTAATGACAAATAAATGTTGTTTCTCAAGAAGAAAGCTATTAGGGTTTGGTTTTATAGATAAATGAAGATCCGGTTCGGGAAATGACTATAGGTCATTCTCCCCAACGCGAGGAAATGGTAATTCGAGGACCCTCTCGCTTCCCTGTAACCTCAAAACCCAAATGCCCAAGACTCATGAGTTCTTTACATTTTATTACATTTTACTTGCGCCTTCAAATCACCAACCCTAATCACAAGGAAACATAAATCCAAAGTGAAATCACCATTTTGAATCAACTGCTGGTTACCTACATGAAAACCCATCCCCGTGTTTGACCCTAGAGCTAATTATACCAGTGAGTTGAAAGGGCAACAAGAAGAGGTTTAGGTTTATAATTATTTTTTATTCCGAGCATCAAATCTCTACTCTGTGCATACTACGATTTTAGCAAATCAATATTAGAGCAACAAACAAAGATGTATTTGATAGGAGAGGCAAAATTATGGTGAAGCACTCTTGGGATTTAGAGACGATATAGAGTCAGTCCGAGATCACGAGTCAAGTAACTTTGAAGAAGGAACTCAAGGAGCAGTTCCTCCCTATGAACACACCATGTCTTGCATGGGAAACCTTGAGAACACTAAAACATTTTGAAAGGGTTCGAGATGTGAGTAGATGGCTCGTGAAAATGAGTACCAAAAGGAGTACTCAAAGGTTAAGTCGACAACGACATCGACTACATTTGGTGGGGGTGGGTTCGTAAGCCCCTCGATAAGTTGAGTCGATGATCGGTGCGTGAGGACCTCATGGGTATGCCTTACACCCATGAGAGCACCTAAATTGAAGAAAGGCAAACCAAATCAATGGATAAATTAGTGTGGTGTATGGAGGGCCTCTCACACACGAGAAGGGTCATGCGCTAGCAAGGCTTGACACATTAAGGATGCATGAGACTTGAGGCAACAATGCAAGCTAACACTCTGTGGCTAGAGACTAAGGCAGAAGCACATGAATGAAGGCTTAAGAGGAAACTTGGACACTTATGGGTTGTCACCTCTTTAGGAAGGGATGCGGTTGATCACAAGGGAGGTAGTTAGAGCACCTCATAAACCAAACCCAAGGTGATGTTTGTGAAGAGAGACACCTATTCAAGAGGGTCATGATGTTTGTGAAGATAGACACCTGCTCGGGAAGTGATGTAACTATTCGAAAGGGGTGCCTAGATCCCTATATAAAGTCTCTCTTCCTCTCATTGTAGGCACACAAGAAGTGTTAGAGAACATAAAAACTTCTAGAGAATACGGAAAATGTGAGAGTGCAAGGAAGAGTGTTGTGTGTGTTTTATTTTGTGGGGTCTCTTTGTAATGACCAAGTGTTGACCGACCAAAACGCATATACAAATTTAGTTGCACAATTACCAAAGGACTATTGTCTAATCCCCGGAAACTGCACCATAAAACTTGTTGAGACCAAAAATCTCCTAGAGTTAATCATTTTCAATTTGGTTTCGCCCGATATAATCGCAGTCGCTAATGTGCTCCACAAGTAATAAAATGGATATAAGTCCAGGATATCGATCCCACAGAGATCTCAAGAATTTTAAATCAACTACCCTCGACTACTCAAGCTCCATACTATTCGGACCATTAAGTGGATTAGTCCAAATTTCTAAGAAGTCGGAAATTATACTGAAGACGTAGTAAAATAAAATGAACAATCAAATAAACCTGGAATATAAAGAATAAAGAATAAAGAATTAAGAATAGTTAAGAAAATAAATGGACACCGAATAATTATCTTTCGTGAGGACACATCATATACCGCTATAGTGAAGTACCCAATTCCTCGTAGTTAATACTTAATAAAACTTCGAATATTTCTGTGTTTTAAAATCATTCAAGGCGTTTAGCAATAAAGCTGGATCTCTCCACACTCCACATTTCATTATCTAATTTTTCCTGATTCTTTCGAAGACAGGGAATGAGATAACTACTTTTAAAAGGAATTTCCTTAATCTGGGTATTTTTCTTTCGCAATACTTCATACCCATTTTATGGACTCAGAAACCTTAAATCCTGCTATCTATCAAGCAAGGATATACAACTCTCTAGGATACTCTTCTCGAAATTAGAATATCACCCTCTCCTTGATTAGATCTCGCCTAACACGGATTGGCCCTCACTATCCGAATTGAGGTGAACTTCTCGTTTGTTTAAATTGATAACTCGCTCAACTCGCTCTTGATTTCAAGTGAGAAGAGGATTTATCAAAGTAAAACTTACAAAGCTCATTAGATCTCTAATACAGTTAATATACCTTCAAAGAAATGTTCACAACTCTCGAATGTCTTCTCTCAGGTCACTGTAGGACCTCCTTGAAATCGAGCAATGAAACAAGTCTTAAACTAGTATAAGAAATCGATATTCATCCGTAAAACATTAAACCCAAACCGTAAGTAAATTCATAAACCGAATTCACGTTGTCGAAAAACGACTACTGTGAAAGATAATTTCGATCATAGCATTCACTTAATGGAAGTCGGATTCTCAATTATGAATTACACGCTACAACATTCCTCTCGATCATAAGAATAACTGGTGAATTAAACCTAAAAGTCGAATTCCGTGAAATTTGTCGAACTTCAAACATTCCGTAGTAATTTGAAAAGAATAGAATTTCGCATCTCACCTTCGCTCAAAAACGATAACACCTGCATCCGCGTAAAATAAAACGAAACTAGAAACGATAAATCTAATCTAATCTCAACTACCAACATTGAAGAAAAGAAAAGAAAAGAAAAACTAAAAGGAAAATAAAGAAATGAGCTCTTCAAATACCTGCACTCCTCGCCCTCGTGTCACCGCCAAGCTACCTTTTCATCTGGGGTAGCTGCTTATTTATAAGGTTTCTCAGTTGGGCCCTAATTCCAATGCAGTCTTTGTGGATTCCAGAGTGGACTGGCCCAAGTTACTATTCAAGTCGCGACCTCAACTCCCTTGTCGCATCATCCATGTCGCGACATCGACCCCACGCCGCGACATCAACTTAACTCTCAAATGTTCTTTAATCGATATCGTGCCATGTCAGCTACATCGAATTCCTCGTCGCGACATCACCTTAGCGCCTTGCGTGTTTCACTACATCTTCCCCGATGTCGCGACATCGATATCTTGTCGCGACATCAGCTCAAGTCTTCTGCAGCCTTCAACTGATCGTTCATGATGTCGCGAATTTCAATCTCTCACGCAACATCGCTTTATGTCTTCGAAGCCTTGACCGGGTTGCTTCGGTTGCGACTACCGTCAGCACAACAAATTTCGCTTAACTCCAGCTCATCCTTCCAAACCTCGCTATAGCTTCATATGACCTTTGTCGCAACCTCCATCCCGAGTCGCGACATCAACCTTAGTTTCGCTCTCAATCCTCACCGCTCTATCTGCGGACCTCGTCGCGACCCGTGATCAAATTCTTTCTAAGATTCCCGATGCTGCCGACAGCCTTGATCTAGGCAATGGATGTCGCGACCTCTTCTCTTCATTCACCGTTGTCGCGATCGTCAGATAGTGTCGATGTCACGACAAAGATTCAGATGTCGCGACATGAAGTCTTCCTCTTCATTTCCGGCCGCTTTCAATTGTGATTTTTTAACGCCTACCGCTCTGCTCTTCAAGTAAGCTTCGCTTTCCGAATGGAGTTTCACCGCTACAACCCGGGATATGCATTTGATTGCCGTCAAGGGGCTTCACGACATTCTATCCTTTCATCTTGTGCGCCTTCGCCGCAACTTGCTTCAGCCACTTATAATATTAATCGCCATCCACCGCCGTGATTTTCCACTGCATTTTCTTCTTTCTTTCACTCTCCCTGCTAATAACAAATTTGGTGAGTTTCTTCATATTTCTGCATCTTAATTATTCCTTTTTACATTAAAATCAAACAGAAAAATGGACTAAAAATAGATGACTTTTAAGCTCATCACCAAGTGTTGAGACATTTGTCGACTAGATCTCGTTAGTAAAAATACAAGTTAAGAAGAGTTTTTCCTGTAAAGGATGTTTTGTCTTGTTTTACTTTACTTTTGAAAAATGGGAAGGAAAGGTTGACTAAGTCGGGACTTAGCACCGCACACTTGCAAAGGCGAAAAATTATGGCCTGTTTTAGTGGGCGTGACAACACTTCCACAACTTGTATTACTCAAACAAGAACACATACAAAATATAAAATTGTTGTGCATAAGCACTTTACAATTCTCTCACGGAATTCTCTCTTACAAACAACATTTTCTCACTTGCTTGTCTATCATTTCCCTTTGCCAAGGCATGGTTTATATAGGAGAGCATTGCTACACTCAGAATCTTCAACAATTGTGTCCGATAAACCAAAGCCCTTGATCTTCCCCAAGTCGTCTTTGAATATCAAACACCAACCCTTTCTCGATCAAACACACCTCTTCCAAGACATGTCGAACCATGAGCCACCAAGCCTAGGCCATGGCAACACATGATCACTCCATCTTTTTCTATCTTATTTAGGCTGTTGATTTATAAATAATGTCATTTCATATTTGAAGTATTTTGAATTTTGAAGAACAATAACTTAGAACTGACATGTAGTATCTAAGACTCGTTAAGATGGTACTGCATATTGATCAAGGTATACTTTTCATGTACATTAAGATAGTAACTCATATTAATTAAGGTAGGGATGATGCTTTTTTCAACCAGAACTCAATAAGCGTGTGGGTCATGGTCGGACCTGATTGTCAAGGGTCGGGATGCGTGCCTTTTGGACTGCCTAGGCTGAAGTATGACCGCCGCAATACCGACCGCACACTGGTCGTAGCACTTCTCCGCAAAAAACAAAGAAGGTGGGGCTCCGCGAGGCTTCGCCAGGGCCGCTCCGATGCCTAAGCCGCTTCCGAGAGAAAAGAGAGACTCTCTTAGGAAGGCGGTGTCTAAGATGCGCATCGCATGAGTATCGCAGAACGACGCTAGTTTCTATGCACTTTCACCGATGGGGTGACCTGGTATTTATAGTAGATGTTCTCCCGCTTCTGGATGGTAATTAGATTCATTCCTGGTATCGATGGGATATTTTTATTATAGTCCGTGATCGGATTTGGTATGTTATAGAAAGAGTAGTTTATCTGGGGTAATCTTCCTTCCTTAATGGGGATCCGATTTGATGTTGATCTAATATTGTCTTTTCTTCCCTTATTGGTAGATTTGGGCTGACTCATGGAATAATATGGCTGCCAGGACCGCTCTATTTTCTCAGACTGTGGAGACTTACAAGTGGCCTTTTAGGCCAAACGGATTGACCTCTCTCTCGGGCCGGGCCCTAAAGGTCGGAATGTTGGCTTGGGTGTTTGAATGCCCCATTGGGCAAGCCTCTCCTTGGAATCTCAACTAGCGGGCCTTCTGCTCACCGGGCTAGCCTTCGGGCTTGCGTGGGCTGCGAACCTTATTTTTCAAACCCTATCACTGCTCCCACTCTTGTGTACGTGCACGTGGGCAAGCATCGTACGTTTCCGTGATCGGGTGCAATTTCCACTTGTCTCCGCTTCCGGGGCTGATTAAGTTAGCTTAGTCAGCCACTATTTGTCTTGTGATAATGATGACCCTTCGGTTTTCGCTTATTTCTTTCCATTCCTTTCATTTCCTTTGTTTCTTCTTTCGCTGACAATCCTCTGTCTTGTGCCATTGCTCGGGACTTTTTATTTGCCTTTAGCGAGTTCTGGATCACTTCCTTCTCTTAGTCTTCTGTCTCGGAAGCCTTGCGGCGCAGTCTTTTCTTGCCTTTCCTGTCCACCGCGCCTCGTTTTTAATTTCTTTCTCGGCGATAAGACGAAGCACGTTATTGAATTTGCTTTCATTATCCACTTTCATCATGGGTCCGGGGTTGTTCTCTTCTCTCTCAGACAATGGTGATTCTTCTACTATTGCTGGTCTCTGTGATGAACTCGGTGGTGTCTCAACCGCTTATCGGTGTTCGAGATGCTCCCGCAGGTGCTCCCCTCTTCCTCGGGATGCGGGAAGGGAAAGTGAGCTTTGGATTAAACACCTCGGGGTCGGAATATCCGATCCGCTGCTCAAAGATGCTTTAACCTGTGGACCTAGCAAGGCCTGCCATTCCTTCATATGGGCCATTTTTACCAAAGCGCATCGCCTCCCTTTGGCGTTCGTGGTCCCCCGATGTTTTCAATCCCTCTATGTGGTCTCTGCGGCCTAGGATGGTGTGTTTCTTCGAAGTGGTTTCGATAACGGTCTCGCTCCCTCCGCACCTTCATAAAAAGGGTTTTGGCAAAGATTTCACGCGCAGTCCCGCTCAACTCCGCGCCTGGGCTTTGGCTGGGGTATTTGGTTAGTCTCACGTTTTCTTCAGGACAGGGGCCTCTAAGGCATTCCTAGTATGAATTTGCTTCTTTACCTTAGTCCGAAGAGACATCCGAGGGCTTTCTTTTACTTTCTAGCGTCTGCTCCTCCGGGTACTTCCGATCTTCCTCCTCCTAGCCTGGAAGGGACGTTATTTCTTCAAGTAGCTTACGTAATTGGAGTATGATCCTTCGACAAGGACCACACCCTGCATTCCAATAGGCTCGACTACCCCGAATCTTCGTGGAGTGTTCGCTCTGTTTTATAACTCGTGTATGGTCACTGGGCATCTCCTGTTCTGTTCGCCTGATGTCCTGAGGTACCCATGATCCATCCTAATACGATAACGTCAGTGCCGCCATTATGTCTCCCTGCCCACTTATGTCGATAAGTTTGATGTTCCTACCATCTGAACCAATGTCCCATTCTGATCCGCTCTCATGCTCTCACCTCCTTCACTATAATGTCTACAGTCTTCTGTCGTTAAACCCCACAGAACTACAACAACAGATATGTCCAAAATCCCAGAGTAGAACTGCAACCCATGATCCGTTCAGGAAGAAGATGCTGCCCAGTCAAAGTCCCAGTTAAGGTGGTTTCATCTTCCACTCTCAGCATCCATAAACTCATAATGATTGCACCTGAGAAGTTTTGAGCTCATGTCCATCCAGTGGCTCCACCCAGAGGTGAGAACCCACATGTTGGTGAGTTGCTCACATCACCACATCTTGTCGGAACTCGCGCAACGAGAAGG
This sequence comes from Tetrastigma voinierianum, assembly GCA_016808115.1. Lineage (NCBI taxonomy): Eukaryota > Viridiplantae > Streptophyta > Magnoliopsida > Vitales > Vitaceae > Tetrastigma > Tetrastigma voinierianum. The sequence goes on from JAEQBH010007658.1 coordinate 124,883, forward strand.
TTAAGTCATCTTCTCGAAGGGAGGAAGAGGCGAGGAGGGGAGATCCGAAGCCCCAAGTTACGGAGACTCCGGGACTTTACTTCACACGCCGGTCATGCAGGCGAGTCCGCCTATTATTAAGGACTTGATCTTAAGAGGCCTGGCCATAATAGTCCATTACTTAAGCTTGGGCCCTATCTCTCCAGTGGGGTCGCTTCGTAGTTCCCTGCATCTTGTCATATTTGACTCCATTTTGAGATGAGTTTCGAGTTTATGCTAATGTTGATTCTATGATGGATGTGCAAGTGGCCACTATTTGAAGGGTTTGGCCGAAGGCCAAATAAACGAAGGTCATGCTAAAGGTACCGCTTATATGTGAGGGCTTCCTCACATCTGAGCGAGCTGAGCTGTGAGGTCGAGTGCAACGTATGACCGAGGAAGCCGTGAAGCTCAAGTCTGATCTGAAACATACCACTTCGGCTGGTGCCCGGGCCGAGGGTAGGGAAGACGAGGCCCGGAATAGCTTGAGAGCTACCGAAGGTGAGCTTCGGGAGGTTAGGGATGATTTGAGTGGGTCGTGCGTAATGACTTGATGGAGGCGAAAACGGCCGCAAATTTCCGCCCAGCATGAACCTGCATGGTTAGGACGAGCCCTCACGTCCCAAGGCAAGCTTCGAGAGTCTAAGGAAGAGCTGCGCATGCATCAAAGACGACCGTGGATAAGATCGATCGCATCGATCGAGGCCCGCCGCGAGGCTAACTAGGCTACACCGTGGAGCCCGAATGTGAGGAGGTCGTGGGTTGGGCGTAAAATCTCCATCAACAAATAACTTTGTGGCTCACCGGGACGGTTATTAAAGACTGTAAAAGTCAGGCTTCCAATCAATAGCTCGTGGCTCGCCGTAAGAGCACAAGTATCGCCATTCCTACCGGGACTTTAACTTTGACCTCCCAAAGGACGAGGAGGATGAGGGGTCCTTCGCCTGATTATCCCTGAGAGCCTAGCACCACCGCGAGGCTCCACTCCCTTCTTCACCGTCGCCTCCTCTTCATGTTTAGCCTCGCCCCGCTCCATACCCACTCCTTTTACAATCTTTTTTTTTTTTTTTTGGCGTGTTGTCGGGCCTGGCCCCCAAAAACATATGTGTAGCCTGTCTTGATGAATACCTTACTTTTGCACCTCATTTTTGTCGCCTACTTGTGCTCTTTTGACGTTTTTTCTTAATTTGAATCGACTTTCTTTGCCTGCATGGTCTCGACCGGGCGCACGAGTTGAGACGCTGAGTCGGGCTGCATCGGTCGACTACATGAGCTGATTTGACTCCATAGGCTGCATGGCCTGTGTTGAGTGGATGAACTCGTCAAAGTGAGCTACTAGGCTCCGTCATATGACTTGCTTGAGTTGAATTGACTCCTTAGGCTGCACGGCCTATGTAGAATGGTCGAGCCTGCCAACGTGAGCCACCGGGCCTCGTCACCGAAGGCCCGAGTTGAAATGACTCCTTTAGGGACCAAGGCGGGCCTCGAGGTGGAATGGTTTAGCCTGGCCAATGGGAGCTCGGGCCCACGTGGCCGAGTTGCCCGGAAGAAATGACTCCTTTAGACCCGCGGCAGGGTCGGCGCCGAGCGGATGAACTCGCCAAAGTGAGCTACTAGGCTCCTCGGTCGACCGAGCCGTCTCGAGCCGAACTCGCTTACTCAGGGCCGCAGGCATGGCCCGAGGTAGCCTGGTTTAGCCTGCCACGGGAGCCGCTGGGCCCACTACCGAGCCAAGAGTTGAAATGACTCTTAGGGATCGCTGTACCGCGCCGAGTGGATGAACTCGTCAAAGTGAGCTACCTGGCCCGACTCGCTGAAATGAACCGACCTCAGGCCGCGTGACTCGCGTACCGGTTGAACTCAGCCAATAAGGAATCAAGGCAGCCTGCCTATATGAATTGGCGTGGGCGCAAGGTTAGGAAGAGTTCGTTTATGCGACGCCGCGCAGCTCGCCGCGGAACCGCCGCGCAGCTCGCCTATGTGAACTCAGGCTGGGAAGAGTTCGCCTATGCATCGCGGGTGAGCCTATCTATGTGAACCGCGCGTAGCTCGCCGTGAACTGGTCTCCGGCGCGGCGGCTGGGTGGCGATGTAGCTCGAAATATCTCGACTCGTAGCGTGACCCGCCCGCAGTAGACAAACTCGCCAAAGGAAGCATCGGCTCGGACACAGGCTGAGCGGCGACAGACTCGAAATATCCGACTCCTCGTAGCGTGACCTCTCCGCAGTAGACGAACTCACAAATGAGCCGGCGAGCCCGGGCGCCGTGGGCGCAGTGGGCACAGCCCGAGCCGATCCGACCTCGTGTAACAGTGGACTGCGCGCAGTAGACGAACTCGCCGCCGGTCGGGCTCCCGCACCGCGGGTCGAAAGTGGCGATGTACCGAGCTGATCTCGACTTCATGTAGCGTGATCCGTCCCGTATAGACGTAACTCGCCAAAGGAGCATCAAGCCGGCTACTGAGAGGCCGAGTATGGCGTGTACTCGAGCCGATTCACCTCGTGAATACGCGGACTCCGCCCGTATAGATTTTAACTCACAAAGTGGTGCGCTTTTTGGCTCCGGCGCCAGGCCGAGCGGCGATGGGTTTGCCGATCCGACCCCTCGTGGCGTGACCGTGCGCAGGTGGTGGGACGAACCCGGGTCAAAAGTGAGCCGCCGGGCTCCGGGCCGTGGGCCGAGTGGCGATGTACCTGCCGATCCGACTCCTAGGTAGCAGGACCCCGTGCGCAGTAGACGAACCCGCGAGTGAGTCAGCCCGAGCGCCGTGGGTCGAGTGGCGATGTAACAGCTGATCCGAATTCCTCGTGCAGCGTGACCTCGTGCGCAGAGCAGACGAACTCAGAGGAGCCGGCCGGGCCCGGCGCCGAGATCGCTCGACTTTGATTTTCGAAAGGTGCGAGCGCCTTAATACCGATTTATGGAGAATTTGGAAACGTTCAAGGCTGACTTTCTGGGTGTTTTGGCTCTTCTTATATATGCGGCTTCATTGTCGTGGAGTTGCTACTCTCAAGATTATTTTTCCGGGTGCATAACCGAAATTTGAGCGAGACAGCGCTAGTCCGGTCGCCTGGGCCGGCATCCTCCCTAAGATTCCGGTTCCGCCTCGCTGACTTCTCGCTCGTGGGAGTTGTGTTTTTCCCTAGTCTCCCTTTATGGGAGTCATGTTATTCCCTAGCTTCGTGCTAGGGAATGTGCCACCGAGAGGCGGCGATTTTACGCCGCCTCCATTTTCTGTTCTTCTTCTCTTTTTCTCTCTCTCCTTCTCCTTCTTTTCATCTTTTTTCCACATCTCATTCTCCCCTCTCTTTTGTTTCTCTTCATAAACTCTTCCATCCCTTCTTTCTTCTCTCCTTCTTCCACACCGTTTTTTCCTCTTTCGCACAAACTCTTTCCATGATCCCTTTCTTCTCTTCCTCTTTCACACGTCCGCCTTCTTCCCTTTATTTCCATCTTGCTTTCCTTTTCCTTTTCTCTTCTTGAAGTTTTTTTGAGGGAACTGGTTGTACCGAAGGCTTCCAAGATGTAAATCTTTACACACCACCGATTGTAATCGAATGTAATCCGATTGGAATAAAGAGGACTTTTCCTTTATGTCTATGAGTTGTCTCATCTCTATCGTGATGTAATCTTATGGCACTGGATGTGCTGAGTCAGGTGTGATGCCTTAACAAAATAATTCGCAACGGTCGAATCACAACTGAAAATTGACAAATCTCCATTTAAGATTACAAACCAAGGTCTACTGATAAAAACGTTTAAGATGTTCTGCATTCCAGGCATGCTGTAAAATTTTCCCTTCCTCTGTTTGGAGTTCGTAATTGCCTGGTCTGACGACTCGAGATATGATATAGGGGCCTTCCCAGTTGGGGCCCAATTTCCCATGTGCTGGATTCTTCCTTGCTGGCAGTAGCTTTTTTAGGACCAAATCACCCGGCATGTAGCTTCTGGGTCTGACTTTTTGGTTGTAGTACCCGCCTCCTTGTAGTCTTCTCAGACGCCTTTAGGAACCCGCTTCACGCTTTTCATCTAAGAGGTCCAAATTTGGGACGGAGAGCCACATTATGCTCCACTCAAGTTGCTAATTCCGATCCTTGGGGATTTTAATACGACCGCGACAGGGCTACCTTCAAGGTCGAAGGCTAGGGGCGAATGGGGCTTCTCAAGTTATTTGACTGTGTGGGGCCCCTGTAGCTTCCATAGCACCCTGGGGAGGCACTCTACCCACTTTCCTTGGGTGACCTTCCAATTTGGTCTTCAAAGTGGCCTTAAGGGTTCTGATGGTGACTTCGGCCTGTCCGTTAGACTATGGATGTGCTGGAGACGAGTAAAATTCTTAATTCCGAGCTCATTAAATCTCCTTCGAATCTGATGTTGTCAAATCTGTTTTCCTGCTATCTCGACACTGTGGCTCTGAATACCAAACAGATAGACGCCGCCACACAAAGTCGGTATCTTCTGCTCGTGATCACACTAAAGGCTCCTGGCCAAATTTCACTTGGTAGCTAACCCTAATACGACGATGATGAACTTACATTACCTTCCCAAGGGCGTATGGTCCCGCATGTCCAAACCCCATTGTTGTGCGGGCCGTGGGCCTTGATCAAGTCAAAGGCTCTAATGTTAGGCGTGAGGATCTCGCGTGTTCCTCATGCATCTCTGCATTTCTTAACTAGGGTCGGTTGCGTCTTTGAGTATTGTAGCCAGTATCCTTGTCTCAAGACCTTTCCTAAGCGTGCCTCGAGTCCGATATGATTTCCGCATATACCCTTGTGTACCTCTCTTAGCACGTATTCGATGTTTTTTCCCACGATGCATTTAAGGATAGGAGTGAAGAATCCTCACTTGTATAGGCTTCCCTTATGATTAGTTGATGAGTATCTTAAATACTCATTTTATCTCTATGCTTTAGTTAGTTTTTCTAGTGTTTTTATGTTAAATAAGTGCCCTAATGCTCTAAAAGTTCATACTTATGATCAGGTCATCCATTTGGTGGAATTGTGCAAATTAGGAAACTGCTACAAAGCAGCAGGAGAGCTACTGGAATTTTGACGTTTTCAGCATACCATATGAGTCTTTATTGCATCAATCCATATATTTATGGATTCTAATACCAAGAGCTTTCCATGGATACCAAGGAACACCAAAAATTGAGTTCTAACAAAGAAGCTATGCAAGTTCCAAAACTTCAAAGAAAATCAGCAAACATTGCAGCACCTTCAGCAGGAGAGGCTACTGTATTTTGACTTTTTCAGAAATCATATGAGCTCATATTGAATCAAGCCATATATGGATGGATTCTACACTTCAAGAGCTTTCCAACGGTACCAAGAACACCCAAATCGGAGTTCGTATGACAAAGTTATGGTCTTACGAAGTTGGAGCAAAAACAGGGGACTGCAGCAACGTCGCGACGTTGGTTCTCAACGTCGCGACGTTGCAGAAACAGAGCATCCCGACGTCGCGACGTTGCTGCACGACGTCGCGACGTTCGGGGTTGGTTTTGAGTGGATTGTTAGCCCATTTTGAGCCCATAATGGAGGGTTTTAAAGCTCAAACCGTAGGGATCGAAAGGAGGACGATTTGGAACGGTTTTTTTGGACGTTTTTGAGGGAGAACAAGCCCTTTGGGTGAAACACCTAGGGTTTGTTCTGGAGAGATTTCTAGGGTTCGCTCTAAAGAGGAAGAACACTCTGAGGAAGAAGAAGATAATGGAGGAGAAAAATGAGAGCTTCACGCCTAAATTTGTTTTCTCTCTCTTCCTTTTCCGTTTTTCTTCTTTTGATGGTTGTATTTACTTTTCCACTTATGTTTTAGTTAGTTTCTCTTAGGCTTAGATGTAGCCAAAGATTATATTTGTGGCTGAATCTCTTTCTAATTTATATTGATTGATGTTTTATTTCATATTTATGTTGAGTATTTCATTTAGATCTTAATGCTTAGAATATTTGGCCAATATTTGCATGAATTGTGGCTCTGATTCAAAACTGAGAAGTGAGAGTTAAAATTTGTAATTCATGCATGATTTGAACATCCAATTATCATGAGATAGAGACATATATGAGAATAGGTGTGGTATTATGATTTATAGGTTCAATGCATCCTTAGCTACGACATGGTTTCGAGGCGTAGATGCGTATAACCTTTTCTATAGTAGTGTGCGAATGCTCGAGAGAGATTCGAATATACATTAGTTAAATCGCCATCTTCATGTGATGAAATCGACCATCCATTAATTGGGCGAGGTTCATACATCATTGTTTAGGTGGAAATCTATAATTTTTAAGGTTTTTTTTTTAGTCTCTTTATACAAATATTCTTGCACATGCCTAGATTAGTGTCTTTGAATTTTCTGATTTTCCAATATCCAAATAAGCATAGGCTAGATTAGAGCTCAGACTTCAGTAACTCAATCTCTCCGTGGGAAACTTATACTCACTTATCATTATATTACTTGAGGCGACGCGCACTTGCGCATTACAGTATTGTACATACATCACGCTTTATGCCTATCAAGTTTTAAGGCTGCTACCGGGAAAAAATCGGTGTTTATGCTAATATCAATAATAAGTGCTTCTTGTATCAACATTTTCTTTATGTTTATATTTGTGTGGGCCTTGAGTTTTGATACTTTTGTTTTCTTTCGCATAAATTCAAAGTTAAAATCACAATGGATCCTATCATCGAGTTGACAAATGCACTGGCTCACCTTGAGCAGCAAACTAAGAGTCAGCAAGGGCTGATGGCATCAAAGAAGACTGAGATGAATCAAGTGCGGTCGTAAGTGTGGCAACCATATGGATCAATGGATTATGCTCAATATGGAGGTACCCCATACTTGAGCAATCATAATTTTAGATGGAGCCACCACCCAAACACCTCATGGAATACAAGCTATACCATTCCGCACACTCCACAAGTCCAAAGATCAAGCCTAGAAGAAGCTATGGATGAATTAAGAAGAACTCAAGCTGCATTTACCATGGCACAAACCTGAATTTTCAAGATCAATGGATGAAATGGACTACTCTCAAGTTGTTGCCTCGCTTTTAATCCAAATGGTGATAAGTCAACCCCACATGAGAGAATGACAAAGCTGTGAGGTGCATTAACAAATGAAAAGAGTCAGTGCTGAATGTGACATCTCAAGTTCAAATTCATGGAATTGACAAGTGGCTACGTTCAAATTCAGCATACACCATTTGATAGCTTGAAAGAAGAGATGGTCTGATGGCCAATTTCCGTACTCTAACTTACATTTGAGAAAAAGAACAACCTAAAGAAGAGAGAGTATGAGTATAGAAAGAACCAGGCAAAATATATGAATGAACAAGAGAATATGGCTACAATGTCCTTGAAGGACAACATGAGAGTTCGCCATCTACTCTGGGGTGAATACGTAAGAAGAAAACTGAGCTACAAACAAAGAAAATCACTCAAGAGGTAATGAATAAACTGAGAGTTTCAAAAAGTGGAGGGAGGATGATGCAGAACTCAAAGACTTAGCTGGAAAAAGGAGGGAAAAGAGAGTTAACTTCACCGGAATCATATGAAAAGGTAAAAGAGGAGGTTGTAGAGACCTTTCCCGAGATGACTTTATGGGGTGAGATGCATGAAGAATTGAAAAATGAGAAGACGATCCCAAATTCGAGGTGGATGAGTACATCATTCACTTCAACAATGAATTGAGAGGAACCATTGTAAACAAAAATTAAAAATAGAAAATAAAAAAATAATAAGATTAGAAGACCATGTGCTCAAGTTGTCGATTGAGCACAACTATCGCTCTTAGGGAGAAAAATGGAGGCAAGAAAACACCAACCCATCCGTAGTTGGTAGAGTCTAGCTGACTCGAAAACGGAGTGTACCTCGAGGCAAACCTGCTTAAAATGTTTTCTTTCTTTTTCTATTTCAGAGTTAGTTTTGAGTCTTTTTTAATAAATCTTCGTGCTTGATTTTGTTTTACTCGTGTTTTAGTTTCTTTTAATTTCAGGTTTTGGGATTCAAATCTTTTGGTTTTGAAGCTAAAAGGTTGAAAGCTTGAAGTTCACACAATTCGCGACTTAAAAGAACCAAAAGAGGAAACCATATATCTAAGCATCCCCTTCATTCGACTTAAAGTCTAACCTCTAATACCCTTTGCCTCCAAAGCGAGCCATATCTACTTGGAGCAACTCCGCAGACTTGATCAACCTCGTGGGAGTACCTCATTATCCGGCCTTTATGTTTTCTTTGTTTCACATTGAGGGACAATGTTCATTTCAAGTTCGGGGGTGAATCTTAAGAAATCATTAAGAAAAAAAAAATTTTCCAAAATCCAACTTTTGTATCTCCTTACTGCTTTAGTTAGTTGTTTGGTTTTAGTTGCATGTGCTTTTCTATTCTTTATTTTATTTATTTGTGTTCATGAGTGAGTTTGATGCCTTGTTGGCTAGTAGAAGGTCATTTTGGAACACAACTATTCAAAATGCCAAGTGTAAAGAGGACTAGACCCTTAGGTTTAAATGATCTAGAATTGTGTATTTGATTCTGGGATAGGCGGGATTTAGCCAGTCACTTCCATTGTGCTACAAGAAGTTATTTCAAGCAAATTTATCACACACACTTCTTTCGTTGGGTCTCCTCAGATACCTGTCCCTGACTTTGCCTTGAATTCAACTAACCTCGGGGATTCTAACTATCTAAGTGGGACGGGACACCCAATCAAAAGAGGATTTGCCATCGAGCCCCAACCAAAAGAGAAAAATGAAAAACAATAGAAAAAGTGAAAAGAAGAAAAAAAAAGAAAAAAAGTAAAAAAATAGGCTTGTGAATTGTATCAAGTGGATCATCCAATCTAACTTACAAATCCGAGGGGCCTTCAGCCTAACTCTAAGCCAACGCCAGAGTCATTGACTCTAATCGCCCGCTACATGGCAGAAGATGATCCTTCCCACAATCCAAGGCCTTGAGCTTGAGTGTTCTAGCAAGTCTCATGGAATAGTAATGCCCGTGCCCTTAACCAATGGCAGGAGTAACCAATGGATCCCCGCTACAGGAACACCCATCTAAAACTTCTGCGCACTAGTTCTCCTTCATTTTTTAGGTATTTAGGAAATTTTAGGTATTTCGTATGAATAAAAAGGGTGCGTCTATCCTTTCTTAGTTAGCTTCTTCCAAATAGGTGAGTCGAGTTTAAGCTCGTAGCGCTGTGGACCTCGCTATACACCAAAGCATCATGCTATCACTCACACTTAGTTTCCTGGGAAAGGTCAGGACTCGGGGGTTGATTTGCTCGCTTGCCATGCTTCGCTTGCCATGTTCCTTAGAAAGTCATAAAAGTTTAAGGATCCCAATGGCTGAAAAGGCTAATATTTCTAAATCAAGGTTCATAAGATTCTTCCATTTGGAATCATGTCATCATACTCATCTCATTATTTTTAGTTCATGTCATTTTCAATTTTTGTTTTGTTTTGAGTTGGTCTCTTGCTTGGGGACAAGCAAGAGTTTAAGTTTGGGGGTGTGATGAGTATCTTAAATACTCATTTTATCTCTATGCTTTAGTTAGTTTTTCTAGTGTTTTTATGTTAAATAAGTGCCCTAATGCTCTAAAAGTTCATACTTATGATCAGGTCATCCATTTGGTGGAATTGCAAAATTCTGTGAAACTTGCAAGCAAAAGCAGCAGATGAGGCAACAACTCTTGACGTTTTCAGATATCATATAAGCTCCTATTGCATCAATCCATATATTTATGGATTCTACACTTCAAGAGCTTTCCAGGGATACCAAGAACACCAAAATTGGAGTTCGAACAAAGAAGTTATGCAAGTTCCAAAACTCAAGAAATCAGCAAACATTGCAGCACCTTCAGCAGGAGAGGCTACTGTATTTTGACTTTTTCAGAAATCATATGAGCTCATATTGCATCAAGCCATATATGGATGGATTCTACACTTCAAGAGCTTTCCAACGGTACCAAGAACACCCAAATCGGAGTTCGTATGACAAAGCATACCACGGCTGGAGCAAAACAGGGGACTGCAGCAACGTTGCATTGGTTCTCAACGCCCGACGCTGCAGAAACAGTAGCATCCTCGACGTCGCGACGTTGCCGTACCCACGCCGACGTCAGGTTGGTTTTGAGTGGATTGTTAGCCCATTTCAGCCCATACTGAGGTTTTAAAGCCTCAAACCGTAGTGGATCGAAAGCGAGGACGACGGAACGGTTTTTTTGATCGTTAGTGGCAGAACAAGCTCCTCGGGGTGGAAACACCTAGGGCTGCTTCGAGAGATTTCTAGGTTCGTCAGCAGGAAGAACACTTGAGGAAGAAGAAGATAATGGAGGAGAAAAAGAGAGCTTCAACGCCAAATTTGTTTTCTCTCTTTCCTTTTCCGTTTTTCTTTCTTTTGATGGTTGTATTTACTTTTCCACTTATGTTTTAGTTAGTTTTCTTAGGGTTTAGATGTAGCCAAAGACATATTTGTATGAATCTCTTCTAATTTATATCAGATTGATGTTTTATTTCATATTTATGTCGAAGATTTCATTTAGAATTTTAATGTCATGGGATATTTGGCCAATATTCGTACGACCAGGGTTTGATTCAAAATCGAGGTGTTGAGAGTTAAAATTAGACCATGGATGATTTACCATCTAATTATCATGAGATAGAGATATAAGTGAGAATAGGTGTGGTATTAAGATTTATAGGGTTCAATGCATCCTTAGTTATGATGGTTTGAGGCAGATGCAGTATAACCTTTTCTATAGTAGCGGCGAATGCTCGAGAGATTCGAATATACATTAGTTAAATCGCCATCTTCATGATGAAATCAATTCATCGATTAATTCTGGCTGAGGTTCATACATCATTGCTTAGGTGAAATTATACCTTAAGGTTTTTTTTAGTCTTTATGCGCTCATTCTTGCATGCCTAGATTAGTGTCTTTGAATTTTTCTATAGATTTTCCAACATCCAAATAAGCATAAAAGCAACATTGAGTCAAGACTTAGTAACTCAATTTTCCGTGGGAACGATACTCACTTATCATTATATTACTGAGGCGACGCATGCACTCGCGCACATAAAGGCATATATATACACATCACGCTTTATGCCTATCATTAGTGAACCCGGGCACTTCGTCCTTATTTTAGCCGGCCTCGGTCCCTCAGTAGACATTCGTCATATTATATAATCCCAGATGGATTCATCTAACCCTACAGACTGACCCCGCAACCTCCACGTCAGAGATCAACAGAGGGCTCGCTGTATTCCGACCTGCGTCGACCACGAGGTCTTCCCGTGAGGTCATTTATAACTTTGCCAAGGCACTCCATTGGGAGCTTCTCGCCCTGGGACATGTCCGACCGAACCAACACGACTTTTTAATAAATCTCATACCTGAGAGCAGATCATCCTCCCGCTGGGCTTCGTAGGTATCTTCTATTTTGCCTTACTACCACCGGGAATCACCGCAGACTTCTAGCCGGTCAACTTCCGCTGAATGGCAGGTCGAGGCTCTATGACTCCGCCTCATACTCTACCGCTGGTTGAGGCTTGAACCGAACTGAAAGTGCGCACTCAATATCTATTCTTTCTCGAGAGGTCGTGGATCAGACCGCTCCACTCCCTGCAGCATTCGAGGCCCATCTACGTATTTCGATAGGAGGTCGCTCATTATTCGAGCTGCCTCAACAGCCTCGCTACGCGCTGAATTCCATGATGAAGTCGCCTACATCTCGCCTTTATCGCAGCCGATTTGTATCTGATGTCGAACTCGCCACTTACGGGCTCACTTCATCAAACTTCTTCCGAGACTTCCGTTTATGTAACACTTGCTTCATCGGGAATTCCGCTTGGAACTTCTAAGGTGACTCAAGTAAGGGCTGCACTCTCGAAACGTAAATTACCAAGGCCAAATTATTCTTCCATCTGGGGTAATTCCTCCTTCGCACCTCTCAAAGCCCGGGACCGCATTAGTAAACTAGATGTCAGATCAGCCTTCCTTGCTCGACGAGGACAAAGACCGGGTTGAGAAATCCGATACGACCTGTGCATAGGTGAGGAGTTCCCTTCGCAGACTTACTAGAATGGGAGGGGAGCTCAAAAATGCTTCCTCACACTTCGTATCCCATTGAAAGGCCTTTCAAGACTCGAAGAAAGGTCAGATTTATCACTTGCCCCTGATACGACCCATTTTAGCGCAAAGAATCCTTCCCCGCCGTGCACTAACTTCCTTTATGTTACGGCGAAGGCATGTCGAGTACAAATTTTTATCTCGTCTGATTTGCTTCAATTCCTCGATGGTTGACTATGAAACCCAGAATTTCCACTGATATCTCGAAGGCACACTTAGCTGGGTTCAGTTTCATGTTGTAGTTTCTCAAGATTTGGAACGCTTCGGACAGATGGTCTATGTGGAGCCCAGCTGAGGCGGATTTTACTAGCATGTCATCTATGTACACCTGGCATTGTGCCTAATCGGTTTTGAAACATCCGGATTCACTAACCTCTCGATATGTAGCCCAACGCTGAGTCCGAATCCAAGACAAATCTGATAATAGTTCCCTCGCGCTATGATCGAACGAGGTCTTTTCTACGCCCTAGTGCATACCGATCCGTCAGAAATTTAGAAGGCATCCATAAAGCCGGAAGTTCATGTCCAAGAAGCATCTACGATGAGGTCGATCGCAGGGAAACCTGTCTTCGCATGCTTGCTGATGTCGCTGAAGCCATGCGTAGTCGCCACTCTGCCATCGGGGCTTTTCGACGAGTACTACATCGCAACCGCCAGATATTCTACTCTCCCCGATCGCTCCCGCCTGCAGGAGCTCGTCAATTTCGATGGCTTTTTATCTCAGCGCCAAGCTCCTCCTCTTTGCTTGATTGGCTTGCTGACGGGCCGACGCTCACCGTGAGTGATTATCGTGTAGGGATCGATTCTCCCATATTCGCCGCTTCCACGCCAAGACGCCTTTGTTTTGTTTTAAAATGGATAAGGGGCTTGAGGTCTTCGATAACTTCGGATCCAATTATAGGTGAGATGCCCGGTCGCCAGCCCAATAATACGCGTTCCAGCTTCTTCCGATGGCTCTAAGCCTGGTGAACACCTGTCACACATGTCGAGCCTATCCGTATATGTTGTCAACCGTTTTTGGTTTCATGGACGCTGAGTAGCATTCCCTGGCCACCCATTGTCTCCTCAACCATTCCCACTTTGTCGACAAGTAGGAACCTTGATGTGGCATGCTGAGGATGGCTTTATCGCATCAGAGGAGGGTCCGCCCAAACAACATGGCCTGTATGCATTCGGGCGTCTACAACGAGGAATCTACGTGGTCGTCGCCGACACGAGGATCTCCTGGGTGAGTACCCGGGCCAGATTGAGCCTAGAGGTAATACCTTTCCCGAACCCCCGCAGATGCGCCGACGCAATTCCAGCCTCCTTCCGATGCCCATTTTATCGAGGGTCGACCCAAGATGATGTCATTTGAACTCCCGCCGTCAATTAAACCCGATGAACTGCTTTGTCGCCACCACCGCGGGCGAACTACCGCGGGCCGCCATGAGGGTATCGCACCCCTCCAGATCCGAGTCGAGAATGTGGATCGACGTGTCGAAATGTGGTAGCTTGTGGAGACCGCCAGATTTCCGCTTACCTCCCGCCGCCTCGGGATGTCGCTGCAAGAGCGCCTTCCGTGCCGAGCCAGATCTCCCCTCCTACAAATCCCCGAGATTACCCGGATTTCACCAAGGGGTTGTCAAAGCTGAGTCGCCATCTCGCCGAGGTGGTGGGCCACAGGACGAGCCCGGCTCCAGTTTGGATTCGAGCCTAATTTTCGATATGAAGCTGCCGGGAGGTATCCGCCGATATACCTCTCTATTTCTCTCGAGTCAGGATAGCAATGTCTCGCATTCCAAGGTCCTGTAGTTCCTATGGAACTCGCAGATTTGGAGCTGCCTTTGTCATGGTCCGACTTCATTCCGGTTTACCATCTTGTGAATCGGCTCGCTTCGCACTTCAGACCCGTGATACTGTCGTCAGGTGAAGCGCCAGGCGAATAACGCCGCCGCCTCTCTGACGCGCGCGGACCTGGGGACGACCGAGGTTTCCACGCCTTTTCGAGATCGCCTCCATTTTTCGAGACTTTCCCGGCCGCTGGTTCGGGGCTTCGCCCTCGGTCGTCATTCGACCCGCCTTTCTTTGTGAACGGGAAGAGCTCTCTTCGATATGAGGGCCTCTTCACCGTTAATGGTATTTCTCCGTCAAGGAAAGCACCTCGCCATGCTTGTTCGGGATTTCGAGATGGAAAACATTAAATCTTTCGACCGAACCCTGCCGTACCCATGAACGCGCGGATTCGCACTTCGTCGTATATCTACCTGAGACTCTCAGATCAATCGCCGAACATAAGACCTGTGCGCTTTCTCATGAGCCCCGCTTGATAGTCGCCAGATGATAACTCGTTTTCTCATGTCCTGTACCCCAACGGCCGGCAGACGAACAGAATTGGACAATTTCCTCTGAACGGCGAGATCACGACCAAGTAAGTCTATCGAACTACGTGGCTGGCCTTTGTGGTGATAGCGAAAGCTCGCACAGACCGGATTCGACACCCATGCGCTCCATTTGGTTTTCGTAGCGTCGAGATGATCGACAGATCCCCTACATCGAACGCTCACGCGGCATTCGAACTCGGGTCAGCGGGGAAGTGGAGTACCTCTACGGGCACTCCGGGCTATTGCACTAAAGATCCATGTCAGAGCGCGTCCTCTTACTACCTCCTACGCGCCGAGCTCGCGGAGGTTCTGAACCGATCCCATGATCGTTCCCGCTTCTCGGGCCGAGGACGGCGCACCCTCCGCTCCCGATGTGCTCTCCAGGTTGCTTCTCTGCCGCCTCTCCCGGGCTAGCGTGGTACGCGCCCGGCCCGACGGACTTCGCTTCGCCCAGCCTCGGCATCGATATCAGGTCGTCCCGCGGGAATGTCATGACCTTCCGAAGCTCACGCGCCTCCCGAGGTCGTTTCTGGATCTATCCGGTGAGCTGCTCTAACTCTTCTCGCGACGCTGACGCATGGGCGCAGAAGGTTTCCACCTCACGCTGGGCTCGCATTAAGTTTCTAACACGCCGAGGCTCCGGCCGCTCAAGGCTGCACGGATCTTCAGATCCTCGAGGATTAGTAAGCCGCTTCCCGCCAGGTTCCGCTGCGGTTGATACTATCGCGAATCGAGAAATCGCTATATTTATAAAGGAACCGCCCTTCCTACGCATCAGGGCCAACCGATGATGCTTTTTTCAATCTAACTAGCCGGCGTGTGTGGTCGCTGGTCGACCCTGGATTAGCCGCGGCCGGGATGCTGTGCTTTGGATCGTCTCGTCGGCGCATGACCGCCGCAATACCACTCGCACACTCCGGTCGTAGCACTCCTTTGCAAAAACAAAGAAGAAGGGGGTCACAGGCTTCGCCCCATACCGCTCCGACGCCCAAGCCGGCCCCCAGAGAAAAGAGAGACCGCTACAAGGCGAATGTGTATAAGATGCGCATCGCATGAGCATCAAGAATCCACAAGTAGTTTCAAGGTACCTTCACCGGATGGGGTGACTCAGATTATATGACTGCCTCCTGGGCCGGACGGCATCTGTGGATTCATTCCCATCGGATGGGACATTTTATTATAAATCAGACGGATTCGTATATGATATGTAAAAGAGTAGTTTATCTAGTAATCTTCCTTCCTATCGATCCGATTCGACGATCTAATATCATTTTCTTCCCTTATCATGAGATCGTACTGGACTCTACTGAATAATATATTATTAAGGACTGCTCTATTTTCAGATCAATGATACTTCCCATATGTCAGTCAAACTGGATTGACCTCTTCCGGGTCCGGCCCTAAAGGCTTCGAATCGCCGCTTAAAGGTCAATGCCCCATCAAGTCTCTCCTTCGACCAACTAATACACATTTTTACCACTTCTTTCTACTTCAAGCATGTATTCATTAACCCTATTTTTCAAACCCTATCAGATAGTATCTCATGTCCATCAAGATAAAGATAGTACCTCGTATTAATTAAGACATATTTAAAGTTTAACTAACTAAAAATTTAATTATTTTTTCTTTAATCGTACTAAGGTAGTATCTCATATCCAATAAGATAGTAGTTAAACTTCAACTAACTAAACTATAATTATTTTTACTTTAATCGGACTAATTCTGATTGAAAATTTCAAACCTGAAATGATATTATTTATAAATTAGTCGCCTGAAACACACATTTCCCTTTCTATTGCAATTTGGAGGCCTTGAACCACGAGCCAATTATGTAATGCCACGTTAGAAGAAAAAGTTGACTGTAAACTCTTTCTTAAAATTGGCTTGATTTAATTGTCATAATTTGAATATCCGTAAAGTTTGTTTTTCTACTTAATTCTAAATAAAATTTTTATTTAAGTTAATACTAAATAATATTTAATAATATTAAAAATAAGTTACTTATTTTTTAATATTTTATTTTTATTAAATATCGAGATCATAAATAAACAAGCCTTAATGCAGGGGGACAATTACTATTTGCATCTTATATTTGGATCATGTTAATAACATGTATTTTACTATATTCATCAATCCGAATACGACACAATAATAAACGTGTCATATTATACATCGAATACGCAGAAGTTTTGACGTTATATAATTACCAGCTTTCTTTTCAATCTAATAATGAAGTTTTTTAAAGTCACGCTTATATGCAAAGTTCGATAATATTTATATATACTGAATTTAATATAAAGGAAAGAAAAATGAGCAATTTAAACACGATCCAATTAAGAATTAAATAACTCAACACGACCCTTATAACTAATTATTAATTTGATAATTTAAAATAATATAAATTATAATCGATTTACCAATATTTAATATAAATAACATATTAAATAAGTTAATATAAGTTAAATATTAATTAATATTATAATTAAAAAAATTAATATAAATCAATTTATATCATATGGATTGAAACAAATATAACCCGTTTATCAAATAATTATACGAAATAATACAAATTTAACTAAAATATGATTATATTACACTCAAATCCATAAAAATCGTGTGTGAACAATAAGTCGTGTTAAATTTGCCGAGGGCATAGGTCGTCTCAAATTTTGCCTCATCGCAATGGGAAAGTGGGCTGATATAGAGAAAACGCTCTTCTAGAACAAGAAGAAATGACAAATGCCTAACTGTTTAGAAGAAAAAAAAGGGCGCCCACCTTCTAGAAGTTTTGTCCTTTCTGGTTTACTTTCCTGACACCGCACTTTCTCTCTCCATGACTAAATGGCAATCTTTTGAAAATAAAACCAATGACTCCAAGCATTGCTCGCCCATGATGACTCCACATTTTTCTATCGAGTGAGAAACTGTCTGTTGATTTATAAATAAAGTCATTTAAGCTTTGGAGTTTTTGTTTTAAAAAAAAAAGAAGAAAAGGTTTGGAGTTTTTAAAATTTCAGTATCAATTGGGTTAGAGCAAAAATAATTATATTTCAACACCTAAAACTAATTAAAGTAATACCTAAGATTCATTAAAACAGTTGGAAAGTTAGTTCCAAATTAAGGTTTCTTTTGATCGAGACCGACAAGATATAAACAATAAATTTATCGATTCACGTTATCAATACAACGAATAAAACATATAATTGCACCCAGAAACTTTAGATAACGACGCACCATCTAGACACTCGCAAAATGATCGATTCAAGACTAAAACGTTTGATAATTAAAAAATGTCTAAAATACCTTAGATTCCAAATCTACAGCATATTGATAAACATAATTGATTTAACGACTTCATCGAATCTAACTGTTATCCCAGCCACAATACTTAAAACCTACGGTTAGTCGGCACGACGACACAACTATTCAGCCACCGTCGATATAAACACATCGAACAAATCACTACTAAACGTAGTTAATTTTTAATATACGACCTCGTATGACAAAAGCAGATTTAATAAATAAAATAAAAGTGCAGAGAATTAATTGGCTTGGGTTGCATGCTTGATGGAAGCGATAAAAATTTAAATGTTTAAATTTAAATTTTAAACTCATGTATGTAAGGTCATCTCCCTACCCATGAAGTTTTTTTCTGAGAAATTTTTTTACCATCACTAACTAGTGTCAAAAATTGAAGAGAAGGGCAAAGGATAGAAACAAAAGGGATAAGAATTATTTTCATATACGTTATTGAAGATTCCTTATGATCCAGGTTAGTAACGATATTTTAAATTTATACAATGTGAAAATCATGAAATAGAATATCCTGTAGTGTTATAGGTTATGAAATGAAAGATCTTGATGAGATGATCTATATTTTAGGTCAGGAGTAAAATGAACATTCGTATCAGAAATAAGATGGTACTGCTAGCTTCACAAAAATTTTTAACTCTATCCAAAAATCTCTGTACGAAAAATTTTCAATGATTCTTAATCTTTGGCCATTTTCGTAAATACGCTTCAGACTAATTCAATAAAATAAAAAAATAAGAAAACTTATTAGAAACCATTTTCGAAAACGAAGTTTAATTAAAAATAACGAAAATGCGCTTAAATACGTGTTACCATTCACAATCCTAATGCTGCCGAAATGATTATAAGAAAATCAACTCCAAGACGAAATGAAGAAGCTTAAAATGTACCACAATCCCGTGTTTTCGCTTTATCCCACCGACCAAATCCCGCGTGTTTTCAATTTGTCTCGAAACAAAGCGAAACAATACGTAATAATTTTCTGACCATATAAACGCCAAAATAAATAATTCATTTCGCTTTCAAATTTTGTTTTTTGTCTCCATTCTCGTGAACTAAACATTTTCGCTTTCTTAAAAGTTTCTTGAATGTTGTGTAAAATCCTACCTACTAAACAAGTGACCTTGTAGATTCATCATTTCCTCAATGAGTTTGAAGACATAACTTTATAGGTTTACAAAATGTTATCTTATGTTTTTTCTGTATTCATGTTTCTATCATAAGTTTCATGTGCATATGATGATGTGGGTATTATGGAGATTTCAGATTATGTATGATGGATAATATTTTATTTTTATTAAGTAGGAATAATACATTCTCAACCTCACGCACTTTCACATTTTTTGACACTAACCCCCTCCTACACATTAAAATGTTCAAACTAAACACCAGTTGTGGTGACCATTGTTATTACCTTTTCAACTTAATCACCACATGTATATTTTTAATTTTCATTTAAAAATTAGATAAAATTAAAAAGTTGATTTAAGAGTTTTTTAGTTAGATAGGGAATACTTTATTTAAAAATTAATTTTATCACATAAAAAATTATTTTTTTTATAAATAATATATAAATTTAACATTAATAACAAGAATGGTTTTTTTTTTCTCATGGTATTTTTTTTTCAAAATAACTTAAGAAATAAATTATTTATCATAATATTTATTTTAATTTTAGAAATTTTGTAGATAATGTATTATTTTTGTATAATGAAGATGATTGTTTCTCTTATGATATTTATTTTTTAAAATAAATTACGTATCATAATTACTTTATTTTATTTTTTATGCTTATTAAAATATTATACAAAAATTATTATTATTATAAATTATTTTTAATATTTTTAAAAATAATTAAAATAACAAATACCATGAGAAAAATGATCCTCATTATACTGGTTTTTTTTTTAAATACATCCTCATTATACTTTAAATTCATATTTGTTAAAAATGATTATAGTATCTAACCCAATTTTTTTTTAAATCTATATTTTAATTTATTCATTACTTCTATAATATTCTAAAATAAAAATGTAAAAAAATATTAAGATAAATAATTTATTTGTTATGTTATTTATGAAAATTAAACATGAGGTGAAAAAATTAGTGACCTCGTTATGAATGCTAAATTTACATATTATATACAAAAAATTAAAATTTTATATCAATTGTGAGAAAATTAATTGTAAATAAAAATAATTATCCTATCTAACTAAAAAAATAATTAAAAAATCGATCTTTTAATTTTTAAATAATAATTAAAAGATTAACTTAGAATATTAGAATTACTTATTTTCTTTTTGATGCTACAAAAGGTTAGTGTGAACATTTTTTAAGTGTGCAGGGGTAAATGCCAAACCAGGGAAGGGTTGCCTTGTCTTGTCTTGCATTATCTTATTAATACTAATTAACATTATAAAATACTTATATTTGGAAATTTTGAAAACTTTTCAAATCCAAATTCCTTAATTTACTTTTATATTAAACATTTTACTTTTATATTAAACAAATTCCAAATATATTATTTGACATTCCATCTTAAATTATATAACATTTTTTTAAATACTTTATTAAAATAATAACTTTATTAAGATTCCTTGAAAATAAAACTTTTATTAAGATAAAATAAAAGAATGCAATGAAATTAGGAAAAATTTATTTTTCATTATAAGATTCAAGTCATATGTATTAGCTAAAATAAAGTTTAAAAACAATACAAAAAAAAATCAAATTCGTTATATTATAAAATAAAACCAAGGATGTTCAATTCTTTGAAATGATAAATATAGAAGAAAATAAATAAATTACATGCTATAAGTAATCTTCAATGTTTCACTTTTTTGACTTTAAAAAGTAATAAATATGGTTTTACCATCTAAAATAAAAACAGATATAATTATAATCACTTAAAATTTTATATATAAAAGTATTTAGTTTATGCAAAAAAAAAAAAAGTGAATTGCGTTCATTCAATCGTATAAAAATAATTTAAGAATTATAAATATTTATTTTCCTTTTACTTTCTTACAATTTGTCTTAACATGCAAACTAAATACATGACTTTGAAGGATAACTTTACATTAAATGTTGGTTTATTTGATATTTTTAAATAAAATAAAATAGTTAAAAATATTTAGATGTTATCTTAAAATATGTGTTACTTAGATTTAATAAATTTTAGGTTGATTTATTTTATAACATTTCTCTACTCTATTCATTAAAATTTTTCTCCTTACTTTTTTTTTTTTATGATATTTCAATATTTAGATGTTACATTTGTTTAAATTAGTATACAATTTTTCTTTCTTCTATTATTTATTTATTTATTTGATAAACTATTATTATTATTTGTTGTCATCATGCTTATAAAAAATTACACGCTTATAAAAAATATATATAATTAAGATTAATTAAAATTTTGTATATTTTAAAAGTATTAGCTTATGTAAGAAAATAAGAAAATTTAGTTGAGTGAATTAAATAAAAATATTTATGGATAAATTTAGTTGAGTGAATCATAGTATAGGTGATTGATTGAGTAAATTACTAAATTAATTTTTATGTTACAGATGAACAAGTAGGGAGGTGGAATTATTCCAACATATTCTTCTAGTAAGAGTCAAGAAAAGGTATTTACCTTCGCAAAGAATTCTCTTAAAGTATATCCTAAAAGTAACATAATCTTTAATGTGTTACCTTATGTAGAACTAGATGAAGAACAAAAATGTATTATAGATAACCTTTGGATTAGTTTCAGCTAGATTTTTAAAAACTAGACTAATAAAATTTAGATAAAAATATTTCACTACTTGTTTAAAATGTTTATCAAGATATCTTAACAAAAAGAATAATGGTAGTGTTAATTTCAACTTTTATGTTATCTACCAAGGTCATAAAACATACATTTTAAAACATAGAAGGAAGTTTTTCCTTACATTTCAAATCATCCTAAACCATTTTTCACAAGTTTTTATGACTTAACCCAAGCTTTAGATCTATGTAAAACAAATTTAGGAATAATTATTTCATTAGCCCATTAATTAAACAAATTTTAAATCATCATAGAAAGTCTTATTTAAATCCAATAGAACCTAGTAGTAGCCGAACTTTAGATTTAAGTATTACGATTTTCCTCCCACAAGCTTCCTCTCTCAAAATCAAGATCACAGATTTTGGTAAGAAGGAAATATCGAGGAAAAATACGAGCGATTCGAATACGATTTTCAAACTACGCAAGAAACTATACGAAGACAAGATAGATAATGAAATAAGAAATAAAATTGAATAATTACAGTTTCAGCAAGAAATTCAAATTGTAACATCCAAATAATTTTCAGCTTTTAAAATCAACAAAGATATTGAAATTAACTTTACAAGTTCGTCAAACAGAGCCTAGTTCTTTAGGCCAATTTAAAGAATTAATAAAAGTTCTAGTTCATCGTCGCTTAATTTGGGTCCCATCTAACCTAAACAATGGCTAGTAAAACATATCAAACTATGACATAGTTCTTCCCCAAAGTTCCTTTAATCCAATTAACACAATAAGTCACGGTGATCCTTAAAAAGATTTACAGCAAAGAATAATCTGAAGTTCCTTAAGATCGATTAATGTACTTAATAAAAGTAAGAGCAAAGACGTTCGAGTGATTTATTCACCATGTAAACAAGACTTTCACAAAATTTGAGCATAGCCGGTAAGACATAACTTGATAAGAGCAAAAGAAAGATGGTAGAAGACAATCGTAGTAAGCAAGGACGTTGCATTTAAGATTTAACAAAAGAAAGGACAATTGTATTCTTTCTTTTTAAAGCCATCTGATAAGATTCTTTTGCACTTGACAAACGCTATTATCACCCACGTAGTCATAATCTATCAAAAACCCATTATATCCAAATTTTCCTTTGTTTACATCCACTATAAGAGGAAAAAGATTGAAGTTTTTTGATTTAACGATGGAACCCAATAAACACCCGAAACCAGATTCTTCAATCCTATCCTTTTCCCTTCTCTCATTTTATCTTTTCTTCCTCTATATATTTGGAGGACCTTCTTCATTTGAAGATATCTAAAGAGTACCCTCTTTCGTGTATCTCTCTCTTCCACCCTCATACCTGAATCTTCTTTTGTAATATACGTTAGTAGCTTTCAGCCTCAACTTTCCAGAAGCTTTTTAGCTCAAGCTTTCTTCTTCCAGTTGTATTAAGATGTATTTATATGTATGAAATTTGTTTAATATGTTCTTTGTTAATAGATTATATGCTTGATTTCTAGAATTTTTATAAAACTTTAGGGAACATCCCGAAAGGGATTATCCTGAAATTCTATGGCCAAAAATTTTGTTTTAATTTATGTTTTATCTCATTTGATTGGTAAACTTTTCTTATGTATATATAATATATTGTTCAAATGACTGAATATGACTCTATTTTTAGCATTAAAGAAATGCATAATTATACTCACATGATAGTTAACTAATCAAAAGAAACTGTATATGTTTGTTTAAAAAAAAAAACAGAAAAAAAAAACCATATGAGAGTAAGGAAAATCCCGAGTATTTCTCCGCCCAAACTCTTAATATCATACCTCAAAATATTTTCAAAATATCTATGGGCTCAACACCCACAATCTTATCAATCATTTTTTTTAACGAAAAATGTAGTTTAATGATGGATATGAATACTCCTTTTATTACAAAAATATAAAAATATGTAATATTATAAAAATGAGATTTAATATTGGATATTGAATAGCTCCTATTTATAATAAAAATATAAAGGTATGTAATGTTATCTTTGATCAAATTCTATTTAAGGTTGGATATTGAATAATATTTCTATTTATTATGAAAGTATAAAAGGTATATAATATTATGTAGTCCATTATACAAATTTTTGTTATCTAAATAACTTCATTTAGTAATGATGAAGAGGGAAAAAAAATAACAAAACAATAATATCGTAAATATAAAGAAGTGATAATTATTATAAATATTATGGTTATTAAAAAATGTATTTAAATTATATTTTTATAAAATAATTAACTAAAAAAATCCCCGAGTTTATAACACAAAAGAAATTAACAATATTTTTAGATCAAAATGTGAGGCAAATATCATAATGATAAAGGTGAAATTTATCTTTTTAACCTAAGAAAATTCATTAGAAAATAATTTGATGTGGAAAATATAATTTATTTATATTTGATCCAATTTTTTTTTTTTTTTAAATTAATATATCTAATTCAAAATGTAATTATTTTTACTTAATTTTTCAAGAGTCAAAGCTGTGATTTGCCCCACTGTTGTAATCTCATCAAGTTATCTCGAACCAAATAAAAGAGAAATATAAATATAAAAACAAGAAAAGAAAATTGACCAGAAACGAGATATGACCGCTGACCCATAACCTACCCCTGCAGCCTTTTTATCTTAAAACGTCTCAGCTCAAGCGTCTCATTACCCCAAACCAGATTCTCATCGCTGTCGGAATTCATCGCCGATCTGATAAAAGATGGAAGAAATGAAGCCAAGCCCTGCGAATTCATCGCCGCTCACCCCTTTAGGCTTCCTCGATAGAACTGCTATTGCCTATGGCGATTGCCCTTCTGTTGTATACAACTCCACCACCTACACCTGGTCGGAGACCCACCGGCGATGCCTCCAAGTCGCCTCTTCCATCAAATCGCTCGGAATCGGCCGCCGCCAGGTCGTGTCGGTTGTGGCCCCCAACATCCCCGCCATGTACGAGCTCCACTTCGCCGTACCCATGGCCGGCGGTCCTCAACACCATCAACACCCGCCTCGACGCCAGGACTGTTTCCGTGCTGCTCCGCCACAGCGAATCGAAGCTCATCTTCGTTGACTACCAGTCTCGCTCTAGTTCTCGAATCCCTTTCCCTGTTCCCTCCCAACTCTCAACGTCCCCGTCTCGTCCTCATCGCCGACGATGAGGACAGCGACTCGCTGTCGCCCTCCGCTGCCGTTGATTTCATCTGCAGTTACGAGGATATGGTCGGGAGAGGCGATCCTGAGTTCCAGTGGGTCCGGCCGGAGAGCGAGTGGGACCCGATGATTCTGAATTATACGTCCGGAACGACGTCGTCTCCGAAGGGGGTGGTCCATAGCCACCGGGGAATCTTCATCGTGACCGTTGATTCTCTGATCGACTGGTTCGTGCCGAAGCAGGCCGTGTATTTGTGGACCCTACCCATGTTCCACGCAAACGGGTGGAGCTTCCCCTGGGGAATGGCAGTAGTGGGCGGGACCAACGTCTGTATCCGCAAATTCGATGCGCGTGCCATCTACGACGCCATCAGAACCCACCACGTGACCCACATGTGCGGTGCGCCGGTCGTTCTCAACATGCTCTCCAACTCGCCCGGCGCCGAGCCGCTCAAGAACCCGGTTCATATCCTCACCGCCGGAGCTCCTCCCCCCGCCGCCATACTCCTCCGGACGGAGTCTCTAGGTTTTATCGTGAGTCATGGGTATGGTTTGACCGAGACGGCGGGGCTGGTAGTGTCGTGCGAGTGGAAGCAGAAGTGGAACCGGTTGCCGGCGACGGAGAGGGCGAGGTTGAAGGCGAGACAGGGGGTGAGGACGCCGGCGATGACGGAGGTGGACGTGTTGGACCCCGAGTCGAGACTCAGCGTGAAGTGGGACGGGTCGTCCATCGGCGAAATCGTCCTCAGAGGTGGGAATATCATGCCAGTTACCTGAAAGATCCAAAGGGAACCGCCAAATCCTTGACAAGCGATGGGTGGTTCTTCACCGGAGACGTCGGAGTGATGCACCCAGACGGGTACTTAGAAATCAAGGACCGATCGAAGGACGTGATCATCAGCGGCGGCGAGAACCTGAGCAGCGTGGAGGTTGAGTCGGTGCTGTACACCCACCCGGCGGTGAACGAGGCGGCGGTGGTGGCGCGTCCAGACGATTTCTGGGGGGAGACCCCATGCGCGTTTGTGAGCTTAAAGCCAGAGTGGGAGGAGCGGCCGACGGAGAAGGAAATAATGGAATATTGCAGGGGCTAAGATGCCGCACTACATGGTGCCAAAGACGGTGGAAACTCAAGGAAGAGCTGCCTAAGCACTTCACCGGTGGATTCCAAGTTTGTGCTTAGAGAAACTGCCAAAGCCATGGGGCCCTCCAGAGTGAGTCGGATGTAGTGGTGATTGGAAACTGAGTCGAAGACTTGGCTCGTGTTATATTACTTTACAAATGTTTCGGGCTTATCATCGTTGTAAAAGTTCCAATACTCTTATAAATTTTAATGAATTTAATGATAAATCATTAAATGTTTAATAATTTTTTTTATTTTTTTTAAAGTCGTAAATTATATTTTTCTTAAACACATGGAAGAGTTTTTTTTTTTTTAAAAAAAAAAATTTACCTCGCTTTAATTTCAAGATAAGAAATCAGCTCATAACTCAACTCTCAAAATCCTCTCCACTCAGCCTATTTTAAGAGTCACAAATTTAGGTTATTTGATGTCTTTAGTGTGTGTGTGTATATATATTATTTTTTGACAAAAATAGCATTTTCTATTTCATGATTTATGGCCTCTTAAAAACGGCTTATTTTTACAAGAAAATCAAAAGATATTTTTTGTGCCTAAATCAAACCAAAATCCATGAAGGATCATTTCAAAATTATGTCTCAAACGATTATATATACACTAGTAAGCGCTCACGCCCCATTATAGATAAAAACCAAGCCACCACTATTTTATCCCCACCGAAGGCCACGTGCCAAAATGGCCGCCTAATATTATGGTACCATGTGCTTTGGTCCATACCCTCCACCACCGCGCTGCGCAGCCTACGCACTCCAAACCGAAACCCACGAGGCCTAATCTACTTTGACCCAAATTTGCCTTCATCATGTTCGCACTAAACATACTTCCTCAAATGCACGAGATAATGCCTCGATATCAATCTTTTATCATCTTAAGAAGGTAGCCAACTCGACATCTCTCATCCGAATAAATAACCACTAATGAATCACATACGAATCCACCTGATGATTCGGCCAAACGCATCACTGATGAGGCAACTTGGCTATTCAAGGGCAATTCGCTATCCGCTAAGAAAGCGTCATAACACGCAAACAGTGCCACATTCCTTCCGCTTCTGGGCGAAATCGCCTACTTCCCACGAAAAAGCTAACTGTTAATTTCATCCATAAAAAGAAGAGAAGACATTGTAGAAGGTAAGACACTCTTGACTGAAAAAGACGAATTCTTTCACTCTCCAAATCCAAAATCTGACCCAGATCTGAGAAAGACATAGTAAGACCCGAGAAAATCCAATTTTCAAAATGGGAAAAATCGTAATTTCGTAAAACTGCACTTTCTGCATCTCTGACGACGAAACTGACTCTTCTCCACTGGAATTGCCTCTGCACGAATTAAGCAACCACGCCTGACTCCTATTGATTCCGAGGCTGGTCGATTCACGCTGAGACGTGGTACGTCAGACACATGGCAGTGTTAGCGATGCCACATGGCACCCTAAGAGAATGACACTTGGCATTAAGAGCGGGCTCACAATTAGCCATGCGTGATAGGAATGATTCCACTACTATATTAGTTCTACGTATATTACGATGTCATAAAATGAAATGTTAAAACGGCAGAATAAAGGAGAATCAGCCCACTCATTCGGCCACAAGATATGAAACTTCCCCCCTCCTTCGACCATACGTTTAACGCCCAAAAATATATATAGAATCCAAAAGAGAGTGAGAGAAACGTAAAAGAGAAAGGAGAAAATGTGAGAGGTGAGAAGAGAACGAAAAGAAAAGGAAAGTTCTAAAATGATAAACAAAGTTTAAAAGAAAACGCGAGTGATGAAGAAGAAATGGAGAAGACCAAACATGTATGTTTGTTCTCACATTTTGTGAGAAAGCGCTGCCCTCCTTCTCTCTGAGACCGTAGCGATCCGACCGTCTGATTCTTCAGCGACAAAGCATGAGAGTTGTTCTACTCCTGAGAGACAACTGCAGACTTGCTCGTGAGCTCGAAGCTAAAACCCATAAAGGTAGGGCTTCATCCTACTTGTTTTACACTTTATTTAAGCCAGCTTGGCTGACAAGTTGTGTTGGTTTGAGGCCGTGAGTGTCGCTTGGCCTGGGCTCCCAATCTTGGAACCGAAATGTGAAATTTTTAGTAATAAGGAGGGGCAGTCCGTGACAAGCAGGTGCGGACTGCTTCGAGCTTTCAGATCATAATTTATTCAATAAATTGTGTTTCGTGAAAGAGGAGACCCAAATGGGTCGAAATTTGCCCACCAAGAGGAACCGATAGAGGAGGGATCGCCCAGGACAGCCCACTTACCTGCTTGGGACCTGTGAAACAGCCGATTGATGAAATGGACTATAAATGTCCATTTGTTTTGGCATGAGAATTGTTTGATGTGAATGGCTTGGTATGTGTGGAAAAAAGGTTAAGAGACATTATTTTAATGTGTTATACAATGACACAATTTGCATGGAATTAAATTCAGTTGTGTTTCATTGGAGATGATTATGAATCGTCAATCGAAAGCAAATCAAGCACGGTCGATGTCAATTACATGTGTAATCAGAAGATTGAAAATATGCGACATATTGTGTAAATGATTTTGAAATCTAAAGATAACGTATCTCATACGCACCGCAACCTGTAAGCTGCGTGTGAGTGCATGACATGCTTTTTATAAAAACCTATTATCGGGTTACAAAGGAATTTCACAGATGATATTCCTGAGAATCGGGTCGAGACGGGCCACCAGACAATTTCCTGATAAGGACCATGACTGCTTCTAAAGCTCACCAACCACCCACCTCCTGAGGGTAGTCCCATATTTTACCGACACATTCTAGTATATTTTTTCAAGAACAACAGTTTTGTTTCGAAATGATTATCTTCTCATACATGGCTTAGGTATGTGAGTGAGTCAAGAGGACTCGAGACATGGGAACGGGCATGTAGACATTCAAGTAGGATCACGTATTTACTTGAGTGTGTGTTTATTTTGGAGCATTGCATATGCACTTAGGTGGAGAGTAACCCATTTAGGGTGATTCCACTACTGAGCTTTAGCTCACCCTGTCGAGGGATTATATTTTTCAGGTACAGGGAGCACACGAGGAGGCAGCTCATTTAGAAGCTGATTTTGAAGAAACCAGTTTAGGGTTTTGATGCTTTTGGAATACATGTATTAGAATTTTAGAATTTAATATATGTTGTATAAAAGTGTAATCAACTATTGAATTATTGGGAGATAATTGAGAATAGTTGTGATATTTACTACGAGTATTGATTTATGAGCCCAAGAGTAAATTTTACTCAGTGGCGAGTCTCATGATACGACATTTGGGGATTTTTCCAAGTGTCGACGGTAGTCAAAGACACC
This sequence comes from Tetrastigma voinierianum, assembly GCA_016808115.1. NCBI lineage: Eukaryota > Viridiplantae > Streptophyta > Magnoliopsida > Vitales > Vitaceae > Tetrastigma > Tetrastigma voinierianum. The sequence continues at coordinate 154,094 of JAEQBH010007658.1, forward strand.
TGCCTGGGGGGCGCTACTGCATACCACCCCATCTTCTTTGCTTGTTTTGCGTACATGTCGACAAGTTGATGTCTCGACGATCCAGTTGACTTATAAAAATTCTAGAGATCACTCACACAAGCCAGGGGAAAGAACAAGCAAAATCTCATCGACGATTTGCGAGGGCTTACCGCATATCCCGCTTTGTAGTTCTCAACAACCCACCTGACCGCTCTGACTTACCATCATGACCAAAGAATCTAAATAACCAACCCCCTCAAGATTAGTTCCTTCGCTGGGCGCTAAGAAATCTGAGGCGGCAGAGGAATAGTTAGAGGATGGCCAAACCGCAAAGCCGTAGTTACCATCTCGCAGCAGAAAACGACCGCCGCGACTCGCCCTGCAGGGGTGAACGGATCGAAAATGCGCGGGGGAATAGCCACCCAACACCCCTAGTTAAACAAAATAAAGGCAAGGAGTTTGTATTAGTGTTTTTACAATATGCCGCAACATGACGAGTTATCTTCCGGCGCCTCCTCGTCTGCATCCGGGCCACCTCCAAAGAACAATGTGGAGGCTGAGTCGAGAAAGAGGCCCCCACGACGTTCTAGTTGATCCCCGTTGGCGCATGCCTACTCCAAGTGAGAGAATTCGGGGCAATAGGGAAAGTTACAGAATCGAGCGCACCTCGAAAAACATACACCCAGGTGGCTGGGAGGGTACGACGCCATCGCTTTTGTTCGGGTATCCTGCCTTCGGAGCTGCACCTATCCCGTTTATGCCTGTACCTACTGTTGTCCGAGGGACCCAAGACATGCTTCGTCATCCCCACAGACAAAGACATCCCGAGTTATGAGCCACCCCACCCGCTCGCTTCATACCACACCTGCCATGTATGACGGCTCCCTCCGACCTATACGACCACATGTCGCGACTTCAACTCAAGTGATGATTCTGGGCCACGGAATGATCGTCTTCAGGTAAAGTATTCTCTGGCCACCAAGGACCCGGGCCTCAAGCCATTCCATAAACTCCCGAGGATCCATTAACTCGCTCAGAGTCAGGTCGCCTTCGCTTCCCAATACTTATGCCCGCCCCGCCAAAAGTAAAACATCAATTCACTAAGCAAACCATCTTCAAGTGGGAGGGACGAAAGTCCATCCGGACTTCACCAGAGATTTGGACAAAAGTTATCCAACAAATCGACGATGTGGTACGGACGCTATCCCGTAGAACTGGCGAGGCTCTGACCGACTACCCCTTTTTTCTAGTCGTTATCATTGGACCCGCCTCTAACGATGGAAGAACTGTATAGATCGATGACGTACCTATAGTCGAAGCAACATTCGGTGGCCCCAAATGCTGATGATTACCACCCGTAATGTCAAGCAGCTAAGAAGGCAGCCAGAGCAAAAGGAGCTGACTAAGGAATCGTATGCTCCCTGAACAATCAGAAAGGAAGAGGGAACCTCCCCAGTTTACCCCATTGAACACCCCCTACAAAAAACTACTCCCCTCATCCCGAGTGCCCCGACTTTGCTCACTTCCACCACCCGCCTGATCCCGAGCAACGTGATCAATCTCTAAGGTGCGACACCATGTGACCACATGCATGAAACTAACCTGATGCCTGACTATGAAGTTCCTAGCCGAGAAACTAATCCGAGCCGGGTCACCTGTAGGATATATCCTGGATTCGTCCGCCCCGATGGCCGCACCTAGAGGCCGAAAGAATAATGCACAATTTAGAACTCCCGCCCGAGCCCCTACTTCACCATCAATTACATATCGGGCGACCCAAACGGTCGACCAACATCAACCAATCATCGAGGAAAAGATGCTGTGCAACCACGCCAGCCCGGTGAACAATTACCGCACTCGATAAAAGCCGGCGCTAAATCCGCTTGATGACCCCATATCCTTTCCTCCCATTAACCCGTCCAGAGTTATCACTCCACACCACGATGCACTTGTGCGTACTTTATGCATTAACAATTTTGATGTACATAGAGTGCTTGTTGACCCTGGTAGCGCCGCCGACTTGTTACAACTTCCAGCCTTCAAACAGATGAAAGTTCCGCTTGATAAACTCAATTTGGTTGGTAGAATTTTGTCCGAATTTAATGGGGCAACTACGCTAACCGTGGGTGATATCACTCTCCCCGTCAAGGCGGGGCCTAAGCATCAAAGAAGTTTTATTCTCAATCACGGCGACTTAGGGCCATACAATGCTATCGCTTGGCCTGGGCCCGGGCCGCATGCTATGAAAGTGATACCCTTTAACCTACCATCGACGACCGCTACCTAATTAAGGCCGGATGATCGGACCTCTCGAGCTCGCTAGCGCCGCCAAAGGCTATTAGTCAGCCTGTGATAGAACTGAGAAAGGTGAAAGCTCCAACAACCGACCCCCAGTCACGTTCCTGCATCAGCAATCACAAGCCACGCCTCGGGAAAGAGTGAGTGACAGGAATAGTTACCGTGGATCCCCTACTCCCCTGGGGCGGGCCGATAGGGCAATACTTATGTCGCCTCCTCTGTCTCAAGAGGAAAAGAGCGCTTAAGGCAGCTTTAGTCGGTAACATCGACATATTCACCTGCACTCCATTCGTACATGACCGACATTACCCCACGCTGCAGTTTCATGTTACGTCATCCCGCTTGCTGTGCCAATCAAACAAAGAGGTTGGCGTTTCCACCCGAATCGCCACCGCATTATTCAAATGAGGTAGATAACCTGGACGCAGATTCATCAGTGGAGGCCAAACACCCTGAACGGCTAGTTAATGTGGTGGTGGTACCAAAGAAAGGTGGTAAGTGGAGAGTATGCGTAGACTATATCGATCTCAACGACGCTTACCCTAAACACAACTTCCTATCGTCGATAGACCGTGATTATCGACGTTGGCCATCCCAGGCATGGATTCTATCATTCCTAGATGCCTTCCTGTTACCATAAGATCCCTACTGCACTCCACCCGACACGAGAAAACAACCTTTATCACCCCAATAATGCATTCCCCTTCTATTATAATGTAATGCCGTCAGTCAAGAATGTCAGGCGACTTACCGCAGACCGGTGACCAAGATTTGTGCCGTCATTGCAAAACCATGGAGGTATATATTGATGACATGTTAGTAAAGTCAAAAGAACGCCTAGACTACACTATGCTCCTACAAGAAGCTTTTGATCTCCTCAAGGCATACGACATGAAACTCAACCCCTTAAAGTGCACCCATGGTCAAGGCTCTACGGCTTCGGGCTTCATGGGCGACTGTGTGAGGAGAAGCAAACCCCGCCAAATTTTGTTATTATCTTGGAATCACCAGCCTCCCGCCTGAGAAAAGGGGTATAACACCGATCAGACTGGGCACCGCCTTGGTGGCTGCTCATTTCTGGCTCACCGGTCGTCTAAAGCCATTCTTCGCCACTCATCAGGGCCAACCCGCCTGGGATGGAATGAAGAGTGTGATCGCACTCGTATCAATTAGACACTATCTGGAACCCTGTGTTCCCGTAGCCGTGAAGCCGACGACACTCTTCATGTATTTAGCGCTTCAATATAGTAAGTAATCGTCTTCTCCCGTTCAAAGAAGGTGAGGACGGAAGGCAAAAGCCGTTGTTCTTCATCGCAAGTCCCAAATAAGGTAAACCGTGATACAACCATCTTGAATAAAGTCGCTTAGCTCTCAAGATGGCATCAAAGAAGCTTCGCCCATACTTTTAAGCACACCCCATCGTGGTGCTAACCAATCTTCCCCTCCGTAGCACTATACACAAGTTGGACTTATATGGGGAGAAACACCCGCCGGGCGATCGAACTGGGCCGACATAAGATCCCGTATAAGCCAAGGTTATAAAGGGGCAGTCTCGCCGATTCTTCTAGCAAAAGTCCCCTAACCTCGCAACAGCTCCTCACAAACAAATTGGTGGACTCTCACAGATTGGGTATCTCGCAAACAAATGGACATCGCATGTAATTAAAATCCCTTGCCGGGACAATGAATCAGAATATGAAGCCATCCTACCGATCAATGCCAGAACTGATCTATCCGCCGACAAGCTACACCCGAGTGATTCCCAATTGGTGGTAAAAAGGTGTAAACGTTGCATCACGAATCCGTGGATCCCGAATGGCAAAGTATGTGACTTTGGTTAAGCAACGCCTGGTTGGTTTTTTAATATGGAAGCTCGAACATGTTCCCAGGGACTCGCCTTAGCAGCTGTAGCCACATCTCTACCTATAACAGAAACAATATTTCTGCCTATATATTACCAGCCGGATTCATCGATAGCCACTATTCAGGTAAGTCAGGTGGGCGAAACCTCCCCTTCCTGGATGGACCCCATAACACAGTATATCAACACGGGAGAACTCCCAAACGAGAAGGACAAGGCCCACAAGGTCCAAGTTCAATATGCTAGATTTTCCTTAATCGACGGGCAGCTATTCAAACGATCCTTGAACATGTCGTATCTAAAATGTTTAACTATCGAACAGGGGCAGTTTGTGTTGGCCGAATTACACGAAGGGATATGTGGCAATCATCCAAGCGGCAGAATCCCCAAAGATAAAGGGCCCACACTTAGGTATTATCACAACCATGAATCAAACCACCGACATACGAATGTGATCGGTGTCAACGACAGGCTCCCATCTTAAGATCCCCGGCTCAAGATGTAATGTCTATCCCAAGCCCATGGCCCTTCGCTCAATGGGGAATTGACATAGTAGGGCCACTCCCTACCGCCCCTGCTCAGAAAAAGCTATTGCTAGTAGCCACTGATTACGTCATAAAATGGATAGAGGCCGATGCTTTTGCATCAATCAAAGACAAAGAGGTCACTTAGTTTATCTGGAAAAATATCGTTTGCCGGTTCGGTATTCCCCGGACGATCGTATCAGACAATGGGCCCCAATTTGATAGTCGGGTTTATAGAAACTTTTTCCAGGAATTGAAAATAAAGAACTTATACTCCACCGGGTTTCCATGGCTCTTGACGACGAGGAGCTTCCAAGCAAAGGCCTTGTTGAGCGGCCTTAAAGCGATTGGACGGATGCGGCTAAGGGGCAAATGGGTAGACGAACTTCTCGGGGTCCTTTGGGCTTCTGAATATTGTAGTAGACAATAGGTATATCTCATGCTTACCTATGGGATGGAGGCTATAATCCCTACGGAAATCGGTATGCCTACGCTCCGAAAGGATATGCCCGAACAATCGAAGACAAAGTTCATAATCAAGGAACTAGACACGACAGATGAACTGCGCGAAATAGCAGCCGTACGGATAGCATCCACACCCTTGGTCGGGCGACAAATCCTGCCTCTGACGGGCGCGTCGAGCCAGAGTGTTCGGTAGGAAACTTGGTCTTAAGGAAGTCTTCGAAAATCTGATCGTCACAGTGGCGGGAGGAAAGTTTCGGCCAATTAAGGAAGGACCATATATTGTAACACGAGTCGGTAAATCTGGATTGTATGCTTTAGATAAGCAAGATGGAGTACTTGTACCCAAAATGTGGAATCTTTACATGCACCTCGAAAATGCTTATCAATAAAAAGAGGATTTATTCTCTAACTATATCTTCATCTCAAAATCTAATTTATAAGTCCGGACGACGCTATTGCCCTATCCGGCCTAGCATGGTTAATGCCTAGCTAGCTCAGAATAAAGTCCGGACGACGCTATTGCCTTGTCCGGTCTAGCATGGTTAATGCCCAACTGGCTTAGAATAAAGTTCGGACGGTGCTATTGCCCTGTTCGACCTAGCATGGCTAATGCCCAGCTGGCTCAGAATAAAGTCCGGACGGCATTATTGCCCTGTCCGGCCCAGCATGGTTAATGCTCAGTTGGCTCAAAATAAAATCCGGACAGCGCTACTGCCCCGTCCGACCCAGCATCGTTAATGCCCGACGTGACGCCCCCGAGCCGGGGTCGGGTTGACTGCAGATCAACCCGCGGAATACAAGTGGATGTGCGGTTGCAGACGCCATGAAATCGGGCGAGGTCTCCTTTGTACGGAAGGCTCTATCCCAGTCACGTACTGCATATACTGTCCCCGAACAATCCCGATATAATCCCAACATGAGTAAGCGGCCACTTGGGCCCATAAACAATACTCATCACAATATACCACTATGAATCTGACTATATACCCAATAGTTACAAGAGTTAATATATTTACTCTTATCCAACCCATATATTAAAATTAGTGAATTCTAATACATGTATGAAGTCATCAAAGCCACAATCCGGCTTTCTTCTAGAACACGGCCTCTAGGACGAGTCGTCTCCTACATATAGCTCCTTGTACTTTGTAAAGGGTCCCATTTGAGGTGAGCCTTCAAAGCTACAGTAGGAGAATCGCCACCCAAGTGGGCTACTCACACCTAAGTCTTTGTGCAATGTTCCAATTTAAACACATTGAAAATGCATGATCTGCGAATGTCTACGTGACTTCCCGACTTCGGTCCGTCGCCAGCGGGCTGCCGCGGCACTATGGCGCGGCGAAATTTATTGTTTGATAGTGGACCCCTCCGATGTATATATATATCAATTGGGCCGCTCCGACGATTGATATATTATTTGTTCTGGACTACCCTCCGATGAATATCAATTGGGCCGCTCCGACGATTGATATTTTAAATTTGGACTACCCTCCGATAATTAATGTTTTTAGACAACCCTCCGAACCATTTTCTCTAGACTCGTCCCATGCACTAACTCCTATAGTCCTAGGATGTTCCAGTGCATATGGAATGCATGTATCTTGAATTCCGTATGATCCCCATCAGCGTGTCTCTGAGAATATGTAAACACACTTTTATATTCACATAATATCAAATCCTGAAATCATGTCATGTAATTTTTCATTTCAAACATATAAAAATTAGCTCAGCAGAATTTGTGTCAACCTTGGCTTGATTTAACCCAAATCGCTCGGCCAAACACATATTTCACAAAATATAATTTAAGAACCTTTGTTTCGGGGAATAGTGAAACCCTCGGTTACTATTCGAGAGGAAAAATCCTGATGGTTCGAGCAGGTGAGCCGCTGGTGTGGCCAAGATTCATTTGATGCATACCAGCAAACATTTAATACACAAATTAACACAAATTGCCCAAACAGCCCGTGCCCATACACGGTACAGCCAATTTTGTTTAAAAATTTATATCAATTCGGTTTGGGACGATCGGTGACACTCGCGGTATCATTTGAGTCTCAAGCATCAGCCAACGCCCAAAATAGGAATAAAACTCAAGTAAGGGAAACTACTGCCTCTTGGAGTTTGTCAAAACTCATGAATCGATCTGCGTGAAGCCTCTCTGTGTAGAGACGGTTTTTATTGCACAATAAGAGCTGCCAACGGTTGGATCGCGTGTATTTAGAGAGAAGCACGACTCTCTCACTGGCTTAGAGATCTAAAGCTGCTGCTTGTCCCATTTTCTTTTTTCTTTCTCACGTTTTTGTTCATTTGAATGGGAGAACAGCGGCTATCTGTTAGTTTGTCCGCTTTGGTGAGAGCAAAATCAAATTCGAAATCGGCCCGTTTGTCATAACTACCCGAGGTGATATTATTTATTTATCACCCGACGTCCGAATTTAATCATTTCTCTTTTTCATTACCACTTATGGCACATGAGTACTTGTTATATGTGACTTTCGTCGCATCAAAATTCGTTTTACGGCACCCGAAACGCAATGCCTCGACAAACGTGTAAATTAGACTATCTAAATTCGACGAAGCCTACGTGCTAGCTAGATTTCGAGGCGATTCGGCCGGTGAAATCCGTTTCATCATCCAGAGATCTAAAGAATAAATTATGGATTTTTAATGAGCATTACTTGATTTCGTAACGAAAATTACGATTTTAAGCATTGAAATTGGAATTTCTCGAGTCTTACGTGCTCCCTCGTAAGGAATTTAGATCCCGAGAAATTCGGGGACAATTACAATCAACTGCGTCTCTGTATCTTGACGCCGAATTATCGTGCGTGTAAGCAATCGTTAAATCTTAAGCGACCTTAAACCACGTACCTTCAGCCCGCCAATAAGAAGGTAGGTGGCCCATCGTGTCCCTTACGCGCTCACGTGGACTCACTTTCCCTCCATAGTGCCTCCATGGTAATCTCACACTGGCCTCAGCGGTCTTGCGTCGCCAAGGCACGATACTTGTTATATCGATCGTGCATGCCCAGTGCTCCTCGAAGGTCCATCGAGCTGTCGGCCTCAATCACGTCCCCGATCACCACATGAGCTGGATGCGGGTATATTTCGAGCATGGAGACGTGAAGCGGCTCGTGGACACGACATGATGGGCGATACTTATTGCCGTCTGTGACGTACTGCCCTCTCAGTATCTCGAAGGTCAATGAACCTCGGCGATAACTGTATTGCGGAACGGCCGCTCCCTCTTGGGCATCACCTTGAAGATGTGATCCCAGCCACCTCTCGGAATTCTAAGATTCGGCGTCTCACATCCGCATTGCTCTTACTTAGGCTGGCGTGAGAGAGCTATTGTCTATCAATTTCGGCGCCCACCGAGAGGTGTCTCAGATCGGGACCGGTGGTGGGCTCTCTCCCACCTCGGTCCAACTGAACGGTGATCTACATGGCCTTCCATTCAATGCTTCAATTGGTGCCATCTGTATACTGCACATAGCCTTCTTTGTTGTAGGCGATTCCACTAGAGCGAATGCTCCTCTGCCCTTATGACCCGGAACACATGCTCTGAGCGTGTCCTCACAACTGCAGTATGTAATCCGTACGCACGTATTACTACCACTGACCCTTGCTTGGTGTGTAGCTAACCTCTCCAAGGTCACAATCATGACAATCAATGGATTGTCAGCAATCCATGCCATGAATGACATCCATTTCTGAGGCCCTTGCCGACTCGACAACACCCAATGCAATTTCAAGGTATCGAACCTCGGAGTCACCCCAGGCTCTTATCACTTTCGCTCTCGATTACGCATGATAACCGTAATAAAGTGTGTTTTCATCTTGAGTCACTCCGACTCCTATCACTTTCGACTCACAAAATTACGCGTGATAACGACCGTGTGTTTTCATCTCGATTACATAACTCTTGCGACACATGAGGGCCTCTCTTACATTTCCTGATTCAACTATGAGTCTTCATTGGACGTAGTCCTAAAGACAACTCAACCCACACTCACCAAGAGTGGTGAATGAGTGACATCCTAAACCCGGGGTTCACCATGAGCAGAATCTTAGAGATTACTCACTCATAATCTCAACCTATCAGGTCAACCCTCACCCTACATCCTAGGGAAGAACATCAATTCCTGGCTTCTCTAAAGGCTTGTAACCTCGACCCGAATCGAGGCCGTCGGGTATGACAACCCAGGCTAAGGTCCCACAGTGCCGACAACTTGGAGTGGTTGTCCAGCTCATCCATGTCAACTGACATTAACCTTAATAGGTCTACTACCTAAAGTCCACCACGCTTCCAGCTGCTTAGCTACGATCGTCCCCTGACAGGCCCACACTGGCCCCTTTGGCGATACGTATTGTTGAGAGTGCTTGTATAGCACACGAAAGCGTGAGGAAACTAGTTCTTGACCTATACTAGGGTGTGGAGGAATGAATTGCGTATACTCCCCTGTCCTACGGCTAGCTGGGGGCGCATTGTCCCAAGTCTTAGGATCCTGTCTCTGGGGCAATCCGGAGTCACTAAATGTTCAATCTTGGCCACACAGTCCACGAAACTAGTGTGAAGTAGAAGTCTTCTGCCTCTTCCCCGAACTAGGAGAAAGCTGATCCTCCCTCTTGCTACCAACACTCGCATCCCGAGTGCTCCGAGCATCCTCGATCTCTCTCTCTATGGTCAGGACCGTCCCAACCATGGAGTCCATGTCTCGTAGGCGAAGTCTACGATCACGCCTGAATGGACAACTTCGGCTATTCTCGAGTCTCTCGTGTACGAGACAATCCCGAAACTACGTATCTCGAGATTGACATTCGGTCTCTACCAACTCATCACTTTGCCTCAACCTTCTACGGGTCGTACGGCCTCTGATGCGACACCCGCATGTCCCAAAACTTCACCTTAGTAAGCCCAGGCTTCGCGCTGCGGGCTTAGCATCACGGTGATGGTCTCTCGACACTTGTAGACGATCCTGCGAATGATACTCATGCTCCCGCTCAGTTTGTGAGTATATCAAAATCATCATCCACGAAGACTACGACAAGTAGTCTAGATAGGGTTGGAACATCCTATGCATGAGATCCATGAATCTTTGCTAACGCGTGCGTCGATCAAAGGCATCACAGTAAACTCAAAGTGCCATGCTTGGCGTCTAGCGCTGTCTTAGGGATATCGTATCCTTAACCCTCGGTGATGGTAACGGTCACGAAGGTCTATCTTGGAGTAGACTCGCACTCCTCTCAGCTGATCAAATAAATCATCAATCCTCATTAATGAGTGCAGATTCTTGATCGTAACCCTTGTCGACTCCTATGCTTGGACTGCGAGTTCTATGACTCAATAGGTGCCATCTATGCAGTCATAGAGATGGAGTGAAATACCCGAGTGTAACTCGTCTCACAGAAGTCTATGACCCTTTGTGGAGGTAGTCGGGTAGCTCATGCGGAAAGACATCCACATGCTCGCCACACTACTCGGGGTAGATCTAGTCAGGTCTCTCTCGTCCTCTAGGAATGAGCTCGCTAGCCAACCAGTTAGCGTCATATTTACTTGGACTCGTATTATCTTGTCTAGGCGAAATGTCATGCTTGTCCCCACGAAATACCATGCAGTGCGAGATCTACACAACGTGTGGCAGGCAGCCTCCTAACACAATCGATAACGATCACGTAAGCTATCGACCAATCCATCCCAGGGATGACATAAATTTGACATGTCCAGCGATCCTCGGGTCCACTATGGTGAGTCCCAGAATCTCTAACTCGCAACCTATATCATCCTTATTCTTTAATCCCTAGGAGAACTCACATCTATGACTCCTCTAAGGTCTCTAGAGGTCCTTGCCCATTTCCACCATATTTGGGCCTCATTCTCTAGCTAGAACGCAGCTAGTCTAATCCGGGTCGCGTCAGAGGTAATCTCCATAGCCTCTAACACTTTCTCGATATGCATGAACCAATGGTCGGCCACCATCGGATCTCCTCACCCTGTGAAGGTCGGAGGATGATGCATCCTAAACCTCTGGAGGTTACTAGGATCTTCCTGTCTACCTGCTATACCCGCCCGTGCGATAGCATTCGTTGTAATACCTCTGACCTCAGCAAGGCCTCTTGCGATCGAATACGGGCGGCTGGTGAATGTGGGTGATGCGACCCGGTGCCCGTGGGCGTTCTCTAATAATCGCCGCCCTCGCAACCGTACATATGTCAAATGGCAACAAGATTCATGTAATTTTCAATTCAGTCTAACTAGTAATGCAGATGCTGATTACTAATAGACTTGACAACCATGAACTGACCCGTTCATTTTCTAAGTGGCGCTAAATTCCAACCACTCAATTTATTTATTTCAATAAGGTTCTAAGTTCTCTTATTCATTTCAGTCTCCAAATCCCTAAGGTCATAGTTCCTAATAGCATTCACCATTTTCCTATACGCATTACACCATGCATTGTATAATTTCACATAACTACAACAAATCAGGCTTCAATTAGTGATTAAGATACAATATTATCTAAGAGCATAAACATGACAGAGACTTAAATGTTTTGCATAAGTGGTGTATATGACTGTTACCGCGTTTAAACTCAGTATTTTCGCACAAATTTTATTTTCCAAAATTTTCATTTTAGAAAATTTTGTTTTCAAAAAGGTATATCAAATTGTTGGTTTTGAATTATTTTAAATAATTAATTTAAAAATTGAAATTAGTGATCGTTTCAGTCTTCATGAGTAGGATCAACGATGGAGCTCATTTATCATAGATGAAAACCAGGTTGAAGAAACCAAACCCTTGTTTGACGATAAATAGTGCCGAATAACCTTGGCGTCTTTCAGAGCGATATATAGCGAAAAATAATAGTGTGTTTTAATGTATCATGGTGAGACCTAATCATTTATCGCAGACCAGTAATGTCATTGGGCGCCACTAAGCGTAAATGTAGTAAAGCGAAAATCATGACAATCAATACTAATGTTTAATGCTTCTGTAGTGTAGTGCCCATGCTGTGATTTCCAGCGCAATAATATCAGTGACACTAACGATAGTATTAAGAGAAAATGAATCTTCATTATGTACTGACCGACATATCATGAACACAGTATACTATTGACATTGGGACAATACCTCAGATCGACCTGAATTTTTGTAATGGTGAACATCCCTTCGACTGCAATACCCTCGACATATGACTGGAAATGTATACTATTGTGATAATATCACTACCCATTGCCATTTATGATCTGTTGAGATTGTATTACAGGCCCAGGTACCATATTCTCCATTATGTACAATCATGATCTCTGATACAAATGTTATGATCACAAAATTTTTTCACTTCTGAAATTTTTCAGACCTACTCTCTTTTAAATACAAATTTATGAGGCACATCTAGAAATTGCAATACAGGTGGGCAGATGACCAGAAAAGCAGTTCTTGTCAAATTTTTCTAAATATCTGTTTTTCCAGCTCATTTCATGACGAAAAATAACAAAAATAATTTTTTTCATTTCTTGAGGCCTTTCGATCATTGCCAAAAATTTGTTTTTACCCAGTGCTATTCAATTTTCACTTTTGTAAAATCTTGAAGACCATTTTCCTCCTCTCATAAACAAATAAGAAATTTATAAGAATTCTGTACTAACTTCAGGTTTTCAGCTGAAAAATTTTCTCAAAACTCAAAATAAATTTATAAAATTGGTACTCTTCCATTCCTATTCAATCCTCATCCAATAAATTTATAAATTTTGTTATTTACATTCTATTTTTCAGCACAATTTCAGTTTTTCATTTTCATTTATTCCCTTTAAATGTTTTCTACATTCTTGTGTTATAATCATAAACACATATATTCTGTTACACCTTAAACATGGCATACATAAGTGTACAATAAGTCATGATCACTAAACATCTTGTGTATGATGTCACTGAGTTTTAATAAAGTGGATTTTTCTGAAAGACCATCTCAGCACATTTCTGGCGGGCACGTGAACCACCTGGTGATGATGCTCTGCTCAGCGAAGGCCTAAGCTGATCTCAAATCTCTGGGTTTCCGCATACTATAGCTGCATCCCGACCACTGAGTGGTGGTGGATACTTGTAGGCTCTAGGTATTCATATACCTAAGCTGCGATGCAAGGCTGTGACCTTGAGCAGGGGTCAGTTGACTACCACTGCCCGACCCGCGGAATACACAGAGTGGATGTCGGGTTACCCGGCGTCCTTGGCATCGGGAGTCTCCTTTGTGGGAGGCTCTGCCCGAATGCGATACACCGCATACCTGTCCCAAGCAGGTCGATATAATCGACATGAGTAAAGCGGCCGCGGGCCGCAAACAATACTGTCACAATATACCACTATGAATCAACTATATCCAGCTAGTTCGAAGTTCAAATATTTACTCTTATACAACCCATATATTAAAATTAGTGAATTCTAATACATGTATGAAGTCTGAAATCAAGAGCCACGTCAAACTTTCTTCTAGAACCACACGGCCTCTAAAACTGGCGAGTCTCTCGCTACTCTTGTACACAGCCAAGAGTCATGAGGTGGTAAGCTTAAACACACATTGGCTTAATGCATGATCTGCTTGCGAATATACACATGACTGACTCAAATCCCGAGTCCTCACCGACTCTCCACGCTCCTTTAAGCCTTGTACATGAGAATTTATTGTTTTATTAGTGGACAACCCTCAGATGTATCATATATATCAATTGGAGCCGCTCAGTGATTGATATATTATTTGTTTATTAGTTTACCCTCCGATGTGAATATCAATTGACGCTCAGACGATTGATATTTTTAAATTTGGACCACCCTCGGAGTAATTAATGTTTTTGAAACTGACCTCCAGAGCGGAATTTCTGGGCTAGTCCCATGCGCTAACTCCTATAGTCTAGGATGTTCCGGTGCGTATGGAATCATGTATGCCATTTCCAGCACAGTCTAATCACATGCGAAATATGTAAGCTTTGCACATATTCACGCTAATATCAAATCACACAATCATGTCATGTAATTTTCATTTCAAACATATAAAAATTAGCTCACTTGGGTAATAATCAAACACGAGCATTTTAGCTTAAATCCTGACCCGGCTTATATTTTACAAAAATATATTTTTAGAACATTGTTTTGGGAATAGTGAAACCCTCGGTTACTATTCTCGAAAAATCACAACTCAACGGTTCACTTAGTGAACCTTGCATGATCCACCGGCATTTAGGCCCGATGCATACGAAGCAAACATTTAATACACAAATTAGCACAAACTGCACTTTAAGCAGCCCGTACCCATACATGGCGCTCCAATTTGTTAAAAATTTATGTCGGTCGGTCCCAGGTTTGGGACCCGGTCAGTGACCCTGGCGACCTCGTTTGACTGAACATCGACCAAAACACTTGATGGGGCCAAAGCTCCAAGTAGGGAGAAACCCTGCCTCTTTGAGGTTGTCAAGCTACCCAAAATCGGTACCCACACGAAGCCTCTCCGGGTGTAGAGCGATTCTTCTTGCTTGTCAGAAAGGTATGCGTAGTTGGATCGCGTGTATTCACAGAGAGAAACACGACTCTACCTCACTTAGAAACCAGATCCACAAGCTCACTTTGCATCTATTTTCTTTTCTTTCTCACGTTTTTTTGTTCCATTTGAATGGGAGGAACGACGCCTCTGGTTGTCGCTTTGGTGACTTAAATCGGTCGAAATGACCATTTGTCTTTCTTTTACGAATTCGATATTCCGGCGTATTATCTACCGGTAGTAGTTTATCGTTCTCTACTCATACCACTTATGGCACATGAGTACTTGTTATATGTGACTTTAGGTAAGTAAAATTAAGTTTTACGGCACGGCAACGATGCCTCGAAAAACGTGTAAATTCAGACTGTCTCGGAATTCGACGAAGTTTTACGTGCTAGCTAGATTTGTGAGAGCGATTCAGCGGTGAAATCCGTTTAAGTAATCTGAATCACAAAAGGCATAAATTATGGATTTTTAAGCGATTAACAATTTCGTAACCAAAGTGCGATTTTGCCCTTATTCCGAAATTGGAATTTCTCGGGTCTTACGGTGGCTCGAATAAAATCCCGGACGGCGCTATTACCCCCGTCGACCCTGGCAGCTGGGTTAATGCCCGACTGAATACGAGGTGACAGCTATTACTTACTATCCAGGCCTAGTATGGTTAATAACCCCGGTAGCTCGATGCTAAAAAATTCGGATGGCGCCATTGCCCTATCCGGCCTATAATTTGGTTGATGCCAGCTGGGCACAGAGTCGAGATCCGGATGGCGGCAGAGATTAATGCCTAATAGGTCGAGTATAGTGAAGTCACAGTGATTCGATCTAAAGTCAGGAGTAAGATAGATGTCTACTTAGGCTGATTTATCGATGCCGGATGAGTAGGGTGTAAGGCTTAGGCGGAAAGAAAGCAAAAAAAGCAAGGGATCGATTACAGCTACGGACTACACCCTACTCATTACCGTAATACAGTCGGCTAAAACAAAAAATAAACTACTCGGGTTTCAAAGGGAATCACTTAAAGTCGTGACATAACATATGCGGCTTAGTTAAAACTGAGTTACTGCCATCGCCAATGTCGGATGCGAGAATAGGGGCAAGGAGCCGGGCTAGGAATGGGGGTCCTTAGCTCTCACGGATGCAGGGCTCCTCCTTTCACTGGTTCTGGAGTGGATAGAGGGTAAGGTTATCGCTTACTTTGGCCGGAGTAATAGAAGGGGTGGCTCGAGCCTCTTTCGGTAATGCACTTTGGAGTACTTGGATGCCAACAAGAACAACATTCGAGGGCATCGAGGATGCGAAGAACTACGGAGATAATGCGTGACATGCCCAACATCCCGTCACGGAATCTTTAGGCTTACTTCGCAATATATTGGTGAGGCAGAAGACATAATATTGGTAACCATGAAATGAATGGAAGCTTGGCGGTGTCGAAACTCAGCCTCCATGGCTTTCTTCTCTTTGGGTTTCAGCGAAGTGGCTGTCTTTTACTATTTAAACTCAACAAGCAAGGAAACTCACTCATACGTTGGAAGCGGCTAGTTTAAGCCCTCGGCTGTTCGGAGCATGCCTCCTCGAGCTGACTAACTGTTCAGCCACGTCTAACTTCGGACTCCCACCTTACGTTTGAAATCTTCTATTGTGAATTGGGAGCCGCATTTGGACCAAGACTGCTTTCAAATTCCACGTACTTGACGGCGCCTTGCTTGTTCGGTCGGTGTCGCCACTTCAGCGGCCAATGGCTTCTCTGCCAGCCTCAGAAGCCACGGGAACCGCCACATCAGCAACTTCTCACAGCCTCGGAGCTCAAGCGCCTCGACTTTAACTCTGCCTCTATTAATGAAGCACTCAATTCCTTCTTGTAGGAAAATCTTTGTGAGAAACCTTGTAGGTGTAGCCTCTTCCGATCCCTCGCACAGTGCGAAATTCACGATCTTTGGAAAGCGTGATCGAATAGCAACAAGCGCACGTGAAGAAACATATTAATGATGTGACGATAACTAAGAAATAACACTAGAACAAGATGTAGTGGCCAAGCACGGTTGGGGTGTGACAAAATTGCGGTTGCGAACAGCATCCCATATTGATCATTTGCTAGAATATTCTTTAATAGTCCGAGCGAGGGGCTAGGGATAGTATCTCTTGGCCACGCCTGAGCTGGCAGATTCAGACATCAGTAACATCGCCAGTGCAGTCGTGCAAATGGTCGGTAGAAGATTCACCGGTTGAAGGGCCTCGGGTCGATCAATAATCATCACCGAGCACGCAGTCCGGGGAGCGATACCGCCTCCGTGAGTCGGACGCGCGAGGAGGAGATATGAATTCGGCTGACATCGTCGGGGAAAGCGGCCCGGCCTCTGGCGTCGGTTCATGTGTACTTGGCCCTATCACGGTTGGCCAGCGACGCTTTCGCGAGGGATGGACCACACGGATAGCGGTGAGAGCAGGAAGCCTCTTTGGACTCCACAGGTGGCGTTTTCCAATGGTACGGTCATTCAAACCCATCTCGAGGCGAGCACGAGATTAATGATAACTGCTGCCTCGAACCTCATTCAAGAGGCGCTGGGGCTCCAACCACTTCGGAAGGGGCATCAGCTCCTTGCTCAAGGATAGTATCTCGCTTCCGCTTCCAAGTAGCAAAGTTGTGAATGAAACTAGACATCTCGTTCTCTTCCTCTTGCCTTGCTCACCCCGTGTCGGGATCCACGGGAATGAAATCCTCAAAGGCTCTGCTCCAACGACTCTGTCGCCTCAAGGTCACGCACCACTTTCTTCACGGCAGGGGGTAGGACGGGAGTCACCTGTTGCTAAAGGAGGGCGGCTCCAGCGCACCACTCCTGGAAACCTGCAAAACTTTAAATGCACGTGAAGCGGGATAGGAATCCTCGCTAGTAGAGGAAGGTTGCGCGGGTTGAGTGCTAACCACCAATTTCTGACCCGTCGCCTCGCTTTCCGCCTCCCTAGCTGGGGAAGAACCACCGAGAGATGCTTCGGAAGGTCATTAGTGACAAAGTGCTCAGATCACTGATCTGCGAGGGGTAGAGGACGCGGGATTATTGGGACGTTGTAAGGAGACGAGTGGTAACTTAAATCATGCAAATTCTTCACGGTTAGAAGGACTTCATGATGACACTCTTGCTCGGAAATCTCCAACAACCTTGAATTTTTCGCAAAGCGGCTCTCCTTGATGCGCGATTTTCCCCTTTGATTTTTCCCTACTCAAGTAACCCACAATTATGAAACCTATGTACATTAATGGGCATACGAAAAATATATCAGCAGGCAGGCCTTGTTACTTATACACACTTGGAAAAGACATCGTATGGTTAACATCAAACGGAAGGTGGGGAGCAGGGTCTAAATCGAGGTCCACGACTAGGATCACCCCCTTTGCCTCACTCTTGGGTGAGTCGTGGAGCCCTGTAATGAATTGCAACCAGGGACTTTAGGCTGACATGGACATCCGACCACATTGCGCTACCCTTAAGGTATAAGCGAAAAAAAATTCTACCAAAGAAAGGTCAAGCTGGTAAAGAAGGTTCAATACACAACACCCAGTCAGAATCCGGATGATGTTTGGGTGCACAAGGGCAGGTGATGCTTTGTGCAAAAGTGTAGAATTGCTTGCAAAGACAACCTGAAGCGGCTTCGACCGCTAGTTGCTCGGTGAAAAACACCGCGTTGTACTGCCGCCCATAGTATTTTTAGTAGGACCATCAGATAGCATGAGCGTGGTATCGCCGAGAATTCCTGATAGGCCCTCAACTCCTCCATAGATAAGGAGGAGATGATCTTCTTAGAAAGCGCGATCTCTAGGGTAGGCCCTTACTTGCTACACTTGGTAGTGAAGTCTCTTCCTGACCTCTCGCCATTCTACAAGCAGACAAACAAAAAAGGGGAAACGATAATCAGCCCGAAGCCATGATACCACACTGGTAAAAGGCAAAACCACTTGCAAACCCACTATGCCTAGGCAGGAGTCGCCCAGTCCTAGCAACCTCTAAGAATGACCCCCTCACACTATCCCAGCGTCAGCAGCGATCGGTAGTAAATACGGTGGACCCGGGGTAGGCCACGGTGTTTGCACAGTAAAATGGAAACCAAAACAAGCGCTTGGAAGAATGGTTCACAAAAGCATGTAGTGCCGCACCAGAGTATCCATAGAAAATCTCCAATAATAGGGAAACAAGATAACCAAGAAGAAACAAGTACGGGAAAAGGGTGAAATCAAATGATGACTCCAGTATACTAAGCGTCTGAAACTGTGGCGCATTTAATGCATTGATGACTCATCGCCTCCGTGACCGATTTGAATCTTGGCAACGCTTCGCCTATTAAAGCACAGTGAACGAATGTGGGCTAGGCTCGTGGGCCTTTGTGCCACCTTAAACAACCACGTTCGCACCAGCTAACCATCTTATTTCTATATCAGTCCATTGGCTGTCTCGAAATACCACCATAGCCCTCGTCGTCAGGACTAAGTCCTTCTCCGCAATGAGGTGGGAAGCATGAGACAGATTGGCCAATGCGGAATATAGAAAATTTTAGAAAATGTAAATTCATTAATTACACCAAAAGGCGTTCATAGTTACACAACAGCGTTTACACAAAAGTGATCATATTATGTTTACATGATCTATCCGAACCAAATCGAGGAGCGCCAAAAAAGAAGAAAGAAAAGCGAGGCGAGAAAAAGTTGAAGGCGAAGGAACCTGAGATCCCCGTTGATTGAAGGTGGGAAAGGAACCTAAAGAACCTGTTGATCCCAGAAGGGAGTGTTCTTGGCGTAAGAGATTCCATTCGAGTTTAAGCGACCACAAAATAGGGCACCTCTTTCAGGGAATATCCTCCCCAATAAAACAATTATGACTCAGCTCAATCCTTACAAACTTCGCGCTTGGTTCGTATACAATCATGCTTAACCCTTTTCATAATCCTCGTCCATACAGCAATCACAGAAGTACGACTCTCGGTAGCGCTCAACCAAACCACCCCGCTGACAAACCAGTAATAACCAATGGCACAAAAGAATCCTTCCTTCTGCAAACCTTTATAGAGACCTCCGACCTCAAAGGAATCCCAAACAACCGCACCAAATGTGACTTCAAAAAACTAGAAAATTCCCCGGTAATGTGTACATTGGAACACCCCAGCACTAATGGTCCATCAATCCTAACATTAAATAAATCCCAAATATTCTATTTTCCGCCAATCCGTAAGCAAGTCCCAAATATTCTCTTTTCTCGTGGGATGGACTGACCTCCTCGAGTTAAGGAGAAAAGGAGGCATGTGGGTACCGTGAGCTTTGGCGAGACCCTCTAGCTTGATAGGCCTGGCGGTCTATTGGCCCAAAGCTGAAACCCCGATCTACGAGCCTGGCGGAAACCGAGGCCCCTCTGCGGACCCAATCGTCTTCATTTATAAGCTAGGCCCAAACATACTTCCCCAGCTGGGTGGGAGATATAATGCCTGGGAATAATCTTTCCTGGTCGGCTGACCTCTCTCAATCTGAACAAATAACCACTCATGAGTCACATACGTAATCACCTTGATGACGGTCAAACGCATCATGGAGCAAAAGATACGAACCTTGGCTATCTAGGGAAGAACGTAATCGTAACACGTGAGCAAAGCGCCACCGCCCTTACTGGAAGGAAATCGATCTTTCCTAGGAAAGAGTGGTCAGACCCTCACTCCGTAAAAAGAAAGGGGGTGACATCGTAGAAGGTAAAGACACTCTTGGCCGAAAAACGAGTGCTTTCGGCTCTTGAATCCACAAATCTGACTCCAGGCGTCGGAGGCGGCAGGCGTATGCATCGTCGTCTTGTGTTTGTTTGTAGGTGACATCTTGCGGAAGTTGATACTCTAGCGATCCGGTGGCTGAGAAAAAATTGAGAAAATTTACAAAAATATGACCCGTTCGAACCAACCAAAAGCTGGCCCAACCCGGCTATATGCGGCGGGTCAAAATATTTAAAAATATTAAAATATATAATTTCTTATCATTTCACGCATCACAATATATTTATTATTCTTCCACCACACTTTTTCTTTTATTTATTTTATTCACATTTAACATGCCCCTAATATTTTATTCTCACCACACTTCTTCTTGATTGAATATCTCTGGGTTTCGGCATCCGCAAGTGGAACCCGAAAATTTATGGGATATGTCACTGTGGAGAGAGAAGCTTCGCTGTATGTTTGGATGTGGTGGAAGAACTATCGTTAGGTTTGTTTTGTTTCTTTGTTTGACTAGTATTGTTGAAAGTTTGAAGTGTTGTATGATAATTGTTATTTTGATTTGTCTCATGCCAATTTATATGCGTCACTTTCTTTAATAGTCCGGTTTGTGGTGTTTGAGATGTTTGAATTTTTTTAAATTTTACTTTCAACGTGAATCCTACCTAGGGGTCTTAATGAGGCCGAGACAACTACGCGAGAGCTACTCGAGCTGCGACTGGTCAAAACTCGGTCAAAACTACGACTTTCGAGTGGGCTGACTCGAGCTCGAGCTGACTCGAAATGTTGCAGTCGAGTCGAGCAACTCGTAACTCGACTCGAAAAACCGAGAAAGCTCGAAAAATATTTTATATATAGGAATTTTAAAAGTTTTCTTTTATATTTGATATCTTTACTTTGGGGGATGTTATAAATAAATATATATCTAATTTGTATTCTTAAAAAATCATAAATTTTTATTATTTATTTAAGTTATAAAATATATTTATTTTAAAAAATAATTAATTTTCTTAAAAAAAGATTTAGAGAATATGGTTAGAGAAGCCTCGACGAGCCTAAGCACAACCACGCGCTAATTGGGCTAATAACTTGGAATTTCCGGCTGGGATTGGACTCAATTCAAGATTAGAATTTTGAAAAAATTAGGGATGGTTCTGTAATTTTAAGAAAACATAGGGAAGAGTTATGCTCTCATATGATATGAGCAAAAGAAACCCTACATGATTTCCCTTGTTTGTCCACCACGACCTTAGGAGTCACGGGTTCACCGCGACAGCGGCAAGCATATTTTTTAGATCTGCTTTCCTCCTTACAGGTTAGTCTTTGCTTTACCCTTTCTTAGATCTGATGTCTTGGTTTGACAAGTGAGATTTTCAGCAACTAAACAAAACGCATAAAGCATTTACTTGTCAGTTATGGGTTCCGATCCTCAAGGTTCGAACCGCCGTCTCGGCTTCGTAGTAGATCGAGATTTGGGATGTGGGGGATGGAGGGTATCGCCCGCTCCGATCACGGTTCGGATCTGTTAAGGTGGGTTATGGGAAGAAGCAGGTGATGGTTCCCGGTTGGATCCCTTCAGGTCGGGGAGGTAGAGTGTTCTTGAGATGGAGTCGTAAAGGGTGGTGGTCAAGTGTCACGGACACCCATCTTTGGAAATCGGCGCCTCTGTTTGTCGACATGGTCAGGCTGGGTCGAATTGGGAATACATGCTCGAGGCCGCGATGTGGCGTTTTAAAAAAATCAGCAGTGGAGGTGGTGAGATATAAGGCTAGTCACGGTTGGGACTGAAATTCGTGGTCTAGATCCAGTAGATGGTGTGTGTTATTGCATCAACGGTGGTCGCATGAAGGACTACCTCGTCGCCGACAAGCCCGATTATCTTGTGGGAGGCAGTGCAGAGTTGGATCCCGCGGATGTTTGTGGCCATTTTAGTTGGTCAGGTTCGGCATGGTGGTGATGATCTCCACAGGCTTGCATGTCCCATTTGATAGAATTGGTTGCCTTGAGAACGTTTGGTTTTGGCACCGAGGGGTTTTCTTCAGCCGATTACTCGTCAGAAGTGGCTCCCGGAGGACAATTAATGTGAGGTGTTCCGACGGTGCAGCAGTTTGATTGGCCTGGGTGGCGGTGTGTGATTTCCCTTGGTTGGTTGTTGCTTGTGCCCGGTGTGGGCTTGTTGACCCCAGGTATCTTTAGTTTGCACGAGCCGAGATGTGGGCGGGGTTTGTTTCTCCTTTTGCCGGGGTGTAGGCCTGTTTTAATTGGTAGGGTTGCGAGTTGCTTTGTTTGTGGGGTCTGGTTTTTGGTTGTCTATCATATGCCCGGTGTGTGGGCTTGTTTTAGTTGGTTTCTTGGGGTTGGCAAATGTTGATTTGTATCGGGCGTGCAGCTTTTCCCTATGTCTATAGGGGAGGTGCTGTCAAGTTTTTTTCGGGTTTCTCTGGGAACCTGGCTCTTGGACTTGATTGTTTGTGGGCATTGCCCTTTGAAATAAAATTCTTAATTATCCAAAAAAAAAAAAAACATTGGCGGCTGAAATATGAGCATGCATTAGGCCATCCAGCGTCGCGACTTTTTCTTTTTTTCCCATAGTTACTTTGATAGGCGTTTGCGTGGATTACTTTCTGATGAGAGGGCTCTTTATTTCTTAATTTTGTTATTTATTTTGAGTAAACTACTTCCCTTCAAGGTTCGATCACATTCGTGAGGCGGGAGAAGTTCCCATTACTTCTAACATTTATCATGGCTTGGCGTGAAGGTTTGTAACATTAGGCTCTTTAGCATTTCTCTTCAACTTTTAGCCATTACATATATGTTTTGTTCTTTGTCTATACTATGTTGTTATAATGACTAGTGGAGTTTATCATATGTATTTCAGAATGTCTAAGTCTTCTAGTGGACCACAAACATCTTCAACACCCGCTGGACACTTCAAAAGTAGAGGTTTTTATGTGAATATTGAGGATGGTGAGATCAAGGAATGAGACTTAATAGAAAGTGAGTGTTAAATTTGGAAGCTTCATTGAACCTCTCATCAAATACACTGAAGAGGCTGAGGTTGAAAACCTTTCCAACTGTTTTAGGGGCAGGGAGATCCCAAGATTTGGATGATTGCCTGACAGACACAGTATTAGAAGTGAAAGTAAAGTTGTATCTTACATGAAATCTCTGCCTGCATCAGCGTGACTAAAAACCGCACTATCGTTTGGGCCGATACGCATTTGGACGCTGATTGAAAGGCGATACAGCGAAGCAACAACAAATGATTAATTTTTACCATCGATTCAAGTATCGGTACAAACCAATGCGGATTTGTTAGTGCTGCATAATGGTAAATTGACATGTTAAAGATGAGAGAGGGATATCACATTGGCTCACGATGCATGAGCATCCTTTTCGCTATTGTAGAGGAAGGATTGCTTGATGATGAAGCGGGAATACCACACGGAGTGGACTAGTGTGTCTCGTCACACTATAGAAACGAACTCCTTCAAAGTCGATTTTGAGAAAAGAAGAAGCTAAGCATTGTTGAAAAATGGTGGATCGTTAGTTTGACTACGATTTGTGGCGATCGGGGCCCACGAAGGATGCGAATATATGGTTTTAACGGCTCATTTTGTGGATCTTGATTGGGAGCTTAGGAAGCTGAGTGCTCTTTGCATACTCACCTCCTCACGTAAAGGTACTATACTTAGCCGATTGCATCTTAACATGTTTAAGGAGTGGGAAATTGAGAACAAAGAAATAAAGTGTCTTATATTTTTTTATACTTATATTAGTATTTTTTTAGTTGATTTTGGCGAACTAATCAATGTTTCTTTTCATTCTCTCTTAGGTTTTCACAATTTAGGTTGACGTACGAAGTGCAAATGATTCTTGTATTGATACTAAAGGACAATTTTGCATCACAATGAAGAACTTCTATGCAATGGAAGGTTGTTTCATGTTCATTCGTTGTTGTGCACATATCCTTAACATAATGGTTGACATGGTATTGAACAAGTAAAGAGAAACATCATTGCAAAAGTCCATGAAACTGTGGACTTCTTGAATTCAAGTGAGGCACGACTCAAACGGTTTGGTGAACTTGTTAGCCAATACAACGTGCAAGAGCGAAAATTAGTCCTTCAATGCAAGACTCGTTGGAATTCAACTTATGACATGTTGGATTGTGCTATCAAGTTTAGAAAGGTATTTCCTAGATATGCTTTACATGATCATAATTATGGTTGTTGTCCTAATGATGATGAGTGGGAAAAAAGATTAAATTGCTTCAAGGTAATAAAAGTTTTTAAAGACACTACTAATATTATATCAGGTTCTGAATATCCAACTTCTAACTTGTTTCTTAGTGAGGTGCATAGGATTAAAGTGTTGTTGGATAAAAAATTCGAGTCTCCTGATGATTTTGTTAGGAGTATGGTTCAAACCATGGCTCAGGTTCAATAGTATTGGGGTGAATGCAACCCAGCCTGCTAATGGCAATAGGAGCGGTCTTTGGACCCTAGGTGAAAATGAGGGCTCTAGAGATTGCATTCCCCAAAATGTTTAACCGCAAGTAGCTCTCGGAGAACATTAGTAAATTAGAATGTCATATACCAGGCTTTATGATGAATATGTGAGAATGCATTTTTCTTCTCTTGTTGAAGAAAGTGCGGAATGTGAGGAAAATCTGTTCAAATGCTCATGAAGAAGGAAGTACATCAAGTAGTTTTGTTAGAACTTGCAAGTGGTTAGAAGTGGGCGAAGCGGAACCTGTGAAATCTGAACTTGATGTGTATGCGATGAGGGGCTTTCATTCTCAGATTATAAATTTGATGCCTTGGCTTGGTGGAAGGAAAAAATCTATGAAGTTTAGTATTTTGTCTAAGTTGGCAGCAAATGTTTCAACATTCAATCACCAGCTGGCCACGAGGGGAGCAACTTTTAGTCTGGGAGGAGGTAGTCTGCAGTAGATCCTATGGGTCTTAGCTTGCTCGAAGCTTGGTGCAAATGTTGTTGATATGCAGTGGAATTGGTGTAAAGATCCTCCATGGAGTGAAAAGAAAGAACAAGGTAAGAACTACTTGTTAATTATTTTAGTTTACTTTTTTTAAATGTATAAATACTTACATTTTGATATTGTGTAGAACAAAAGATGAAGATCGGCCCTAAAGAAATTCTTATCCCAATTCCCGATACCTCGAAGGAATGGAAACAAACTGACAATTCAATAGGTTTTGATTATGAAATTAAAATTCTGAGTCATATTTTTACTTCACTTTATTTATTACTTGATGTTTTCTAACAGAGTTAAATATTATTAATAACAAAATGTTATGTTTTTTGTAGGTGTTTGTGGAAGATGTTTTGATGGGCATTTTGGTTGGATCGCTATTTAGTTTGACGGAGGTTATATCACATTTTCATGATCAGTTGTAGCCCTTGAAACCTAGCACCTATCATAGGCTGTTGGGATTATTTGAAGTTGTATCCTAAGAGTAATAACTTTTCAAGTGTATTTGTCATTGTGTGGATTGCTTAAAACTAAAGAGTTTTATGATGTTGTAGTGATCGTTAATTCTAATTTTTGTGTTTTTGGACTCACTGTAGTTTGTTTCCATTATTCATATTCCTTGTTTATATGATGGCAAATTAACAACTAGAGCTTTGGTTTTGAAAATGACATGGTCCAATATCGAGTCGTGTTCAATTCAAATTCAAGCTTGAGTTGAGTTCAATTTCGAGTTCGAGTTCGAGCTCGAGCTCGAGCTCGAGTTCGAGTTGAGCGACTCGAGGTTCGAGACCCGGCACGGGCTGAGTTCGAGCTCGAGCACGACTCGATTCGAGCTGGCATTTCGAGTTCGAGCTCGGCAGGATCCAGATTTTGCGTTTTCGAGTTCGATTAGAGCTTCATTTTTCAAGCTACGCGAGGTTTGACTCGAGTCGAGCTGGTCGAGTTTCGAGTTGAGTCGAGCTTAGGCGAACTCGAACTGAAGCTGCATCATTAGCACCCCTAATCCTACCCATAAGCTCTGAGTCTTCCTATTTTTTAATATATTTCTGAATTTTCCCTGACGTGGCTGTTTTTTTTTTCATATCCTTATTTTCAAAGACTTTTTTTTTAATATCCTGATTTTCAAAGATTGTCCGTTTTATTACTTTACCTGTCATTTGTGATTTCATTCTTATCATTCTTATTCATTCCTTACCATATTTGCTTTCATTCTTATATATTTACCTTTTAGGCAGCCTACTTTCCCACCAATTTGCGATATGCTTCTCATCCATTTGTTTTCAAAAACTTTAATTTTACTTTTATTTGTTTATTCATTTTGCTTATTTATTCTCTTATTTTTCCCACCAACGATTTACTTCTCATCCATTTGTTTTCATTTTTTATTTATTCATTTTGCTTATTTATTCTCCCTATTTTCCAATAAATTTCATTTACTTCTGTCATTTGTTTTCAAAAACTTAAAGTTTGCTTTTTGTTAATTATTCATTTTGCGTATTTATTCTCAAATCCTTACTCTTTATTCATTTATATTCAATACCCTTTTAACTTGTCAAATTCTTTAAAGTTATTGAAAAAAAAATGTTATATTTAATCTCATAAAAATAATTTTAGTAAATTCCAATCTATAAGTTTTAACTAGACCACTTGATGAAAATGTAAGACCAATAAGCAACATCCTATTTGTATTTAACAATTGTCAAGATTTAAATAATATTCATGCTCTAATCCTTTATTAATTTTGATTTTTAATACTAACTTTCAAATAAATTATTATTATTATTATTATTATTATTATTATTATTATTATTATTATTATTATTATTATTATTATCCTTTTATTAATTTTGATTTTTAATACTAACTCAAATAAATTATTATTATTATTCTTATTCTTATTAATTTATTATTATTAATTACAATGTGTGTGTATTATTATAGATTAAATTTAGTTTTATTTCTTAGGCTTAGTTGTTGGGATTAGGGAACTATTTGGCAATAGTGTGCTAGTTTTGTTTTGTTGGCCAGCTTCTATAAATAGAAGTTTTAAATGTGAATGTAGACACGGTAAAAAAGAGAAGAAAAAAGGGAGTGAGTTGAGTGAAAGTTAGAGAGAGCCCCCAATAGGGTTTGGCAATCAAAGTTTGAAGCAATAATATTGTAAATAATTTTTCAGATTCCTCTTTTGATTTCTTAATTTAATTTTTTGTTAATTTAGGGGAACAAAGGGGTAAAAAGATAAGCAAGGAAAATGGAGTTTTGATTTCAAAAATTTTTCTATAATAATAATCAACCTACATGGATCCTGTTGTTATTATCTTTCTTATACAAAAAGAAAATTTTTCTTAAAAAATTAATCTTTGAAACCCATGTTTTGAAAGCGGAATTTTAAAACTAGAGTCTTTAGTCTTAATCCATGACCTTTAACCCGTTTTAGTCGTGGATAGGCGTTTTAGGGAGACTTTGTATGGTCTTGGTGGGGGGATTTTTCCTATGACACGAAGTGATGTTTCTTATTCTTAGTTTAAGCAGGGGTGTTTTTGAGGGAGGAATTTGTAGAGATGGGTTTGTTTTTAGTATAAGAGCAAAGAGAATTGAAAAGAAATACTTACAATATTATTAATTCGAACTTTACGCAAACTCTTCCGCTCTCATTTAACTCCAAACTTCATGGAGCATTCAAAGCTTATGCAACTCATGATTTTTTAGTATACACAATTCCTCTATTTATAGACTTCCTAAAAACTAAAGATAAGAATTCTCACCTAACAATTAAAGTGGTAGGAGACACTTGTCCTTAAAGGACAATTAATGTCTTACAATGTCTTACAAATCTACTATTTACATTGAATGAAAAGTTGAAAAGTAAAAATTAATTTTTGACTATAATAAATGAAAAAGTTGAAACTTCAAATCAAACTTTTGAGTTGGTTCTTCAAGTCTTCAAACAATATGACACGTTCCTTTATTTGTTTGTCTTCTAGTGAGCTCAGAATAAGCTTGGTTACGAAAAGACGTACGGTGCGGTTTTGGGTTTGCGAGTTGACTCTTGTTTGCAGGATTTGATGTATTCATTATTCTTCCATTGCATTTTCCATGTTTGCATATGTAAGACGAAGTGAGCTACGGAAAAAGGGCAAAATCGTAATTTACGATACAAAAATTGTTATTTCGGTTAAAAATCCGGAATTTATTCTCTAGATCTCGGATGACGAAACGGATCGCACCGTTGAAATCGTCTCGCGAAATCTAGCTAGCAAGTAAAATTTCGTAAAATTTCGTAAAATTTCGAGATAGTCGGCGTTGACACGTTTTACGAGGCATCCTTGTTAGTCTTAGTAAGATTTCGTCGCGACGAAAGTCACATATAACGCGTACTCATGTTGCCATGGTAGTATGATGAAATGATGAAAATGGGCGGTAGAGATAGTGTCGAATATCAAAAGGGAAATGAAGGGACATAATGATTCATTTAGAGAAAAGTTTAAGTCACTAAGGGCGAAGAAGCACGTGACTGTCTTTACCGAATCTTTAAGGAAAAAACGTGGAAAGAAAAGGAGACTTACAGTGAGGTTTTTGAAATCATTTTTTTTTTTTTTGAGAAAGTGTCTTGCCTTTTCTCTAAGTTTTGAGCGATCAATAGTCGTGATGCTTGAGACAAGAGGGCTTGCTCTACGTGGAGAGGGCTTCGCGTGGGTACCGGATTTAGGGAGTTTTCTCAAACTTCAGAAGTACAAGAGGTTTCTCCCTACTTGGGTTTTATTCTTCGGTTAAGTACCATGTAAATGTTTCGGTTGATTGAGGCCTTGAACTGCCGTTTGATCGGTCCCAAACCTTGGGACCGAATTGATGTAATTTTTGGAACCAAAATGGAGCAACCCGTGACTGCTCCACGGCTGTTTTGGGTTGATTTAAGTGTGCATTCATGTGTTAATCATGTATTGATTGGATTGAGGCTGGAAATGGCCAGTGAAGCAGGGTTCACCAGAAATAAATGGAGTAAATCGTGCTTTGAGGAATAGTAACCTAGGTTTTCTTGTTCGAAAGCGATGATCAAAAAATATATTTTTGTGAAAATATGTGTTTGGTCGAGTGATTTAAATTAAATTGCTCGTGTTTGATCATTAGCCCAAGTGAGCTAATTTTGATGTGGAAATGTGGAATTTATATGACATGATTGTGTGAATTGAATGTTTTGTAAATATATGTTTATATATTTACATGGGAATTAGGCGTATTGGAATTGACATTCATGCTTTCCATATGCCTTTGGAGAACATCCTAGGACTATAGGAGTTAGTGTATGAGATGAGTCACAGAAAATGGTTCGGAGGGTAGTCTAAATATTAATTATCGGGTAGTCCAAATTAAAAATATCAATCGTCGGACGGCCCAATTGATATTCATCGGAGTAGTCCACAAACAAATAATATATCAATCGTCGGAGGCGACTGATTGATATATATTCATCGGAGGGTTGTCCTGAGCTAACAAAACAATAATTCTCATACGAGGCTTGGCGGGAGTGTGAAAGTCGATGAGGGACTCGGGATCTGAGTTGGTCATGTAGACATTCAAGTAGGATCATGCATTTAGCGAGATGTATGTTTATTTGGAACATTGCCGCGCATGGGTGGAGAGTAGCCAGCCAGGCGAGATTCCACTGCGAGCATTAGCTCACCTTGTGAGGGATATTTTGCAGTGCGGGGGCGTGCGGGGACGGCTTGTCCTAGAGACCCGAAGATTAGAAGAAAGCCGAGTTGTGGCTGGTTCTGATTACACATGTATTAGAACTCTATAAGTTTGATATGTTGTATAAGAGTAAAAACATATTAACTCTTGTACTATTGGGTATATAGTTGGATTCATAGTTGGTATGTATATTAGGTATTGTTTATGGAGCCCCAGTGGTCGTGTTACTCATGTGATTGGATATATTGGATTATATTGCCTTTGTTGGGACGGGATATGCGGAGTGTTGTGGTTGGGTGCGACTCCGTACCGGGGGCTAGATTTTAAAGTGGCGTCGGGTAACTTGAGCATCCATATGTCCATGGGTGCGGTGGATCAACGGACCTCCTAGGGTTTGGGGGCGTCCACGGCAGTATCGAGCTTAGATATACGAATACTGGGAGCTCGGGTTTGGGTATCCATCACCACTAGGTGTTTGAGTGTGGAGTATGGAATTTATCAATGAAACCTATAGATTGAGGATTTGGGCTTAGGCCTTAGTTGAGGTGAGAGCATCATCGCTTTAGGTGTGGTTCGATGATAAGTGTAGGTATGTGAGATTCTGGGAAAATCACGGGACAAAACTAGTTCACCTCTTGATGTGTTGAAGTGTTTTGTGTGATTTGTTGGATTGTGTGTGTATGGTATGTAGGTGTTGTGTGATAGAATCGTTTATGTGTGCTTGGTGATTAGCACATGGATGTGTAGAAAAGATTTTTTAGAAAAGATTTTGAGTTTTACGAGTGTGTAAAAGCCCGGAAAAGGAACACAAAAAATTTAATAAAATAAATTTTCTAATTTATTTGGGTTGTTGATAATAAGGAAAAGAAATTTTTTGTTTCTGAGTGATTAAAACTAAAGAAAATAGAATAAAATAAATTTTATAGAATTTATTTGATGTGCGATGGAAATGAAAGATGTATATATATATATATATATATATATAAGGTGGAGAAAATTTACCTTTTCTGTCAGTTGTGGCGGAAAAGAAAGCAAAGAAAATAAATTTACATAAATTTATTTGGTCGAAGTGAAAGAAATAATTTTCTAAGGTTTTTATATGGTGTAAGCGAAGAAAAGTGAAGAAAATAAATTTTTAGAAATTTATTTGTGTGATACGGAAAAAAAAATGAAGAAAATAAATTTTTGTAAAATTTATTTTGAGTGCTGAAAATGAAAAAAAAGTAGAAGTAATTTTTATTTTCCAGCTATTGAAATAAGGAAAAAAAATAATGATGATAAAAAAAAAAATTTTGGTGCGAAACGTGTTAGATACGCTTGATTATGTGTGAAAAATTTGTATTGCAATATTGAAATTGTATTGCAAGCAATAGGAAAGAAGGCTGTAAATTTGTAGTGCAATACAACATTTGTGTGTGACGAAGCGACTTGGGTGGCTGGAGAAGCTGTATTGCAATACGAGTTTATTGTATTACAAAGAAAATTTGTTTGTAGGAAGTGTATTGCGGATTGTATTGCAAGAGGAATTTACGGGAAAAGAGGTGTCGCAATACGGAGTTGGTGTATTGTGGCGACGAGGCAGATGGGTGTTAAGTATTGCAAGTACAGGCGGGGAGTCGGTGAGTCACGATAAACGATCGTGGCTGCGGCTGGATGAAGGAACAGAGGCAAAGCGAGGGCGTTGTGTCGCGTACAATGCATTTGCCAAGCCTGACTCACGACGCGGCGTAGCGGCGAGCTTCGCGATCGGCCCGCTGCGGCGTTGCGACTGGCCATTGAAGCGTGCGTTTTCTGGCCATTTGGGCGCGAGGACACGGCGCCCACGTCGCTACCGGATCACCGACCTTGAACTTAGCGACCTGGCCCAGGCGGCCCCAGGCCACGACTCTGACGTGGCGCTGCGATCTGACCGAACTGTAGCGCTGGGGCGTGCTGAGTGCCAGTTAGGCAGTTTGGTGCTCGTGCACTTGGCAGTTTCGACCTAGTTTTTTTCGAGCTTCGGTATTGGTTACGGTGACCGTTTGGACCCGGTTCATGAACACTGTTCATGAACACTATTCATCTAAAAATTTTTCGAAATTTTTTAATTAATTAGTAAAAATAGCGAAAATCAAAAAAAATTTGACAAAATTTTCGAAAAATAAAATTTTCAAAAATAAAATTTTTGTGGATCAAAATGATTAGATTTGTGGATAAATTGTCCTGCATTGCTTCATAAATACGAGGGACTTGATGTGTATACACTTGGTTTGTATCTGATTAGTGTCTCGAGTGTTGATGCCTTAGAGATCTTTGTATTGAGGTGACTACCATGTTGATTCGCCCAGATGGCTAGGCGAGGATGAGGGCCGTGAGAGGGCGATCCGCGGGGGCGCTGGTCGGGCACCACCCAGTGTTTGATCAGCAGACTTGTCTTGAATTTTGTGGGGTATCGCGACCGGCTCTTATCGCTCGACGAGCATAGGGTAGTCGAGGAGTCTAGTAACCTCCCGGAGATTTAGAGCGCATCATCCTTACGACATTCCTGAGGAGGGGCAGATGGTGGTAGGCCAGTTTATGCGGATCGAGAAGCGTCTTGCGGAGGCTATGAGATCACCTCGTCACGACGGGATCCGGGTTATGTTTTCCCATTCCAGCTAGAGGGTGAGGCGAATATGGTGGAAATGGCGAGGACACTCTAGAGACCTGGCGATGACATGTAGGCGAATTTCGAATTTGTTCATGGGGTACGTACTTTCAGTGCCGGGCAGCTCGGGAGTTCACAGAGAGCGGCGGCGATGGCGTGATGGATTATATGACTTCAGGTTCCGCGAGAGTTGGCAGATTGGTTGTGATTCAGTGGCCTGGCAGCGAGTTTAGGAAGAGGTCGAGAATGGTGAGTTGTCCGGTCGGGCCGAGGATTGTGGACTTAGCGCAAGATATGGATTCCATGGTTGGGACAACCACGACCATGAGAGAGTTGGGCTTAGAGGTTGAAACCTTAGAGTCGTTGTGCGTGAGGTTCTCCATAGGGATTAAGGGGCGAGAAACCAAGGATGATGGAGTCGAGGAGTTTGCGAGTAGGAGATCTCGGGGGACTCTACTCGGTAGACTGAGGATCATGGACATATGTCGAGGGATTCGATGTCATCCCCAGGGATGGATTGGGTGGCGACTTACGGGGTCGTTATCGGTGTGGCCTTGGGGTTAGCCTACACATGGGACGGTACTCATGTTGTATTTCGGGAGACGAGCACGATATTTTGCCCGAATGGTATACGAGGAGTCGGTGTCGAGGGACGGGTTAGCGGGTTAGGTGCGAACCTTACCTGAGGGACGGGGGACTGGACTTAGATCTACCTCGAGTATTTTGCGAGTATGTGGATGTTTTCAGTGGGCTACCTTGACTACACCTCAGCATGGGATGTAGACTTGGTATCGAGTGCATACGGTACGCCGCGTCTCTATGACTCGCGCCAGGATGGCACCGGTTGATTGCGAGGAACTCGAGTCCGGGTCACGGGAGCTATTGAATGAGGGGTTCATTAGGCCAGAGCGCGCACTTCACCATGGGGCGCTCGGTTGCATTTGCGAAGAAGGACAAGACCCTTGTGCGTGACTCTGAACAATTGAACAAGGTTACGATCAAGAATCCGGGTACCCATTACAGTTGACGATTTGTTTAGATCAATTGAGAGAGAAGCAGCGAGTCTACTTCAAGATAGACCTTTGCGGTTACCATCGGTTGAGAATTCGAGGGATCTGAATATCCACAAGGCGGCGTTTAGGAGCGCGTTATGGGCACTTTAATTTGCGGTGATACTTGCCCGGATTGGCGAATCGCCGGCGGCGTATGGATATCGTAGGATCTTCGACTTCTATTGCGTCGGTTTGTCGTAGTCTTCGTGAATGACATCTTGATCTCCAGTCGAAATTAGGAGCATAGTATCACTTGAGAATCGTTTTACAGTTGTTGAGAGACCATCGGTTATGCATGAGGATTCAGTAAGTGCGTGTGCAACTGCGAGGTGAGATTTTGGGACACGTGGTGTCGACATCAGGAAGTGTCGGTCGACTGAAAATTCGGCGATTGATGAGTTGGGGAGAGAGGCAGAGAAGTCGGTCTTCGAGATCGTAGTTTCTTGGGATTGTTTGGGTGATACGGGAGATTCATTGAGGATTTCTCCGGGATCGCGGCACCACCGGCTAGGTTGACCGGGAAGGAGGTCGAGTTTGATTAGGGATGGCCGTGCGAGGAGGCATTCCGGGAGTTGAAAAGGAGACTTGCCCGGCTCCCATCTTGATGGATTGGGACTGAGGGACCGGGGAGACGAGGTACCGGTGTATTGTGATGCCTCGGGCCGGATTGGGATGTGTTTGTGCGTGCAGGGAGGGTAGTAGCTTTTATGGTTCTGCCGTCGGTTGAAGAATCACCGGCGGAAATTACCTTGCGCGCGACATGGAGTTAGGCTGTAGTAGTCTTCGCCTTGAAGATTTAGGCGCCACTACTTATATGGCGAGTTCGAGGTGTCTTTCGGACAAAAAGTCGAAGTATATTTTCACGCGTGGGACTTGATATGAGCAATGGAGATGGATGGGTTCCTGAGGATTATGACTTCACTTTGCGTTACCATCATAAAGCAGATGTGGTGGGCGATGCACTCGGTCGGAAGTCACGAGGAGCGTTGGCTGAGTATGGCTTCGGGAGTGGATGCTCTCGAGGCTGTGGGACAGTTTGGGCCTGATGCGGCGGCGGGCTTCGAGGAGAACGCGTGGGGAGTTTAGTGGCTACACCGTCTACGTTGGCGAGTGATTGAGTCCAGTGGGGCGCAGAGATAGTGTCGAATCGGGGACCCGATCTACGTCAGTGGGGTTACGGTACGGACCGTTCACGTGAATGGTAGTCTTCGATATAAGGGACGGGTAATGGTTCCCGGTTGGCCAGATTTGAGAGAGGAACTACCGAGTTTCAACTGCTCTCGTTCTGCGTTGCAGCTCCGGGTGGCATGAAGATGTACGGGATCTTAAATCGCCGATTACTATTGGAGTGGGATGAAGAGACACGTGGGGACTTTCGTTTGGCTTGATGTCTCACGTGTCGACGAGTTAAGTGACACGAAGCTAGCAGGCTACTTCAGCCATTGGAGGTGGCGGTGGAAGTGAGCATGTCACGATGGACTTTGTGACCCGCGCACGGACCTGGCCGAGAAGCATGACGCGGTATGGTAATAGTGGCGAGCTCGCGGAAATCGGCTATTTCTAGCCGTCTGGATGACATCGCCCTTGGAGAGATTACGCGGTTATACATTCGAATAGTCCAGGCTACATGGAGTATCCCGGTATCCATAGTGTCGGATGCGGACCCGAGGTTTCTGGCACACTTTGGAAGAGTTTCCCAGTATGAAGCGCGTGGCGACGATGGAAGGTACAACGTTCCACCCTCCAGACGAATGGTGATCCCGAAGGACTATCTACGGTATTAGAGGACGCTCTTCTGAACATGCGTGCACGGATCATAAGAACGGCGGGAGAACATTTGCCTTTAGTGGAGTCGCCTACAACAGCAGTTACCGGTAGTATACGGTGTATAGTATGGGCATTGTGCGGAAACCATGCGAGGTCAGATTATGTTGGACCGAGGTGGGAGAGAGCTCCATCACTGGTCCTGATATGATTAGAGACACCTCCGAAAAGGTGAGCTTGATATGACATCGTCTTCTCACGGCTCGAAGCCAGGCGAGAGAGAAGAGCTATGCGGTTAATGCGGCGTCGACCCTTAGAGTTGAGGTTGGGGATCACGTCTTCTTGAAGGTGATGCCCCAGGGAGTGGTCGAGGTTCGAGCGGCGTGGGAAAGCTATCGCCGAGGTTCATTGGACCAGCGAGATACTCGAGAGGGTAGGCACCGTTGTGGCCGTTTCGGTTAGCGTTACCGCCCGGCATATCGGTGTTCCACGAAGTGTTTCACGTCTCCATGCTCGAAATACGAGATCCAACTCATGTGGTGGATTGGGGACATATTGAGGTTGACACGGATGAGACCTTCGAGGAGGGACTAGTGTGCATTGTTGATAGCCGTGATCAGGTTTTGCGACGCAAAACCGTGAGGCTAGTATTGGTACTATGGAGGCACTATGGAGTGGAGGAGTCCACGTGGGAGCGAGAGGACATGATGCGGACCACA
The DNA here is from genome assembly GCA_016808115.1 of Tetrastigma voinierianum. Lineage (NCBI taxonomy): Eukaryota > Viridiplantae > Streptophyta > Magnoliopsida > Vitales > Vitaceae > Tetrastigma > Tetrastigma voinierianum. Next base: position 190,363 of record JAEQBH010007658.1, read on the forward strand.
CATCCTTCTTGTTTAGGGATGGAAGGTGCAGTAGTTTAGTCGTTTAAAATTTAAATATTTGTTTACATGCATGATAAGTGCGTGTTGCATATGCATGTGTGTGGTGTGATTGTGCCAATTTGGAATAAATTCAACTAGAGAGGAAGAATGTAGGCTAGAGAATTGATTTGGAAAAAGGAGCGAAAATCTCGTAATTTCGATTCTAAAAATTGTTATTCGGTTAAAATAAAAATTTATTCTCTAGATCTCGGATAGTGAAACGGATCGCTAGTTGAGATAGATCTCGCGAGAAATCTAGCTAGCAGAAGTAAAATTTCGTAAAATTTCGAGGATAGTCGGCGTTGACACGTTTCTGGGGGCATCGTTGTTCGGGGTCTTAGTAAACGATTTTTCGATGCGTGAGTCACTATCTCTTGTGCTCATGTGTGCCATAAAGTGACATGGTGAAATGATGAAAATGGACTGATAGAGATAGTCTTGAATATCAAGCGGGAAATGAAGGGACATGGTAATTTGAGAAAAGTTTAAGTCACTAAGGACAAAGAAGCATAGTGTATTTCCAAATGCTAAAAAGGGAAAAAATGTGGAAAGAAAAAAAGAGACTTACAGTGAGGTTTGAAATCCGTTTTTAGAGAGAGAGTGTCTTCCTTCTTTCTAAGTTTTTGCGCGATCCAACCATCGGCGGTCTTCGGGACAAGAGGGAGAACTGCTCTACGCGGAGAGGGCTTGGCGTGGAGTCGGTTTAGGAGTTTTCTCAAACCGAGGTAGGGTTTCTCCTACTTGGGTTTTATTCTTCCCGATTCGTACCGTATAAATGTTTTGGTTGATTGAGGCCTTGAGCGGCCGTTTGATCAGTCGAGCAGGACCCGAATTGATGTACAGACCAAAAATGGGCGACCGTGGCGCTCCACGGCTGTTACAGGTTGATTTAAGTGTGCACTCATGTGTTAATCATGTATTAGTTAGATTGAGGTCGGAAATGGCCGTGAAACCCGGGTTCACCAAGTGAATCGATAAATCGTGCTTTGAAAGGAATAGTAACCTAGGGTTTTACTGCTCCCGAAACAGTGATCACGAAAATATATTTTTGTGAAAATATGTGTTTAGTCAGTGATTCGGCATTCAGTAAGCTCGTGTTTGATCATTAACCCAGTGAGCTAATTTTGATGTGGAAATGTGGAATTTATATGACGCTGATTGTGTGAATTGAATGTTTTGTAAATATATGCATGTTTATATATTTGTGTGAAATTAGGCTTGTATTGGAATTGGCATACATGCATTCCATATGCAACGCGATTTATCCTAGGACTATAGGAGTTGAGTGCATGAGATGAATCTAGAAAATGGTTGGAGGTAGTCTAAAATATTAATTATCGGAGGGTAGTCCAAATTAAAGTATCAATCGTCGGACGGCCCGATTGATATTCATCGGAGGGTAGTCCACAGAGCAAATAATATATCAATCGTCGGAGCGGCCCAATTGATATATATTCATCAGAGGGTTGTCCACAAACTAACAAAACAATAATTCTCATACGAGGCTTAGGCGAGTGTGAGAAAGTCGGTGAGGACTCGGGATCTGAGTTAGTCATGTAGACATTCAAGTAGGATCATGCATTTGCTTGAATGTATGTTTATTTTGGAACATTGCACTGCACTTAGGTGGAGAGTAGCCCACTTAGGGCGATTCAGCTCTGCGAGCATTAGCTCACCACGTCGAAGGATATTATTTTGCAGTGCGGGGAGCGTGCGAGGAAGGCTCGTCCCCAGAGACCGAAAGTTAGAAAGAAAGCTAGGAGTTGTGGTTTGGTTCTTTGATTTACATGTATTAGAGACTATCAGGTTTGATATGTTGTATAAGAGTAAACATATTAACTCTGTAACTATTTGGTATATAAGTTGGATTCATAGTTGGTATGTATATTGGTATTGTTTATGGGCCCCAGTGGTACATGTTATTCATGTGATTGGATATATTGGATTATATTGAACTGTTTGGGACAGATATCACCGAGGTGTTGTGGTTGGTGAAACTCCCAGGTACAAAGGAGACTACGCGATTTTACGAAGTGGCGTCGGTGCTTGGAGCATCCCACTTGTATTCAGCGGGTTGGTGGGTGATCAACGGACCTCCCGGGTTTGGGCGTCACGACATAACTCTCTGCATCTAGACTTTCGAGAAATTTGCCATCATCGATATATCTGCGGAGTGTTAATCTGTCCAAGGCTGATTAATAAAACTCTTGTTCTTCAGTTATAAAAATTTTTGGGTTGAAAAATTTTTTCCTAAAAGTTAAGGTTCTCCAAATTGACATGGTTGGGGTTTCGCGATAAGATAAAATTTTATTTCTGGTTTTTCTAAATTCAAAAATTTTAAAATCTCTAAATCTATTGTAATATACAGGAAATTCTTTTGAACGGGTCATTTCCCATTCAGGTTTTTGTTGGGGTATTAAAGGTTCTTTGTTGTGTTTGATATATACATGATGATAAGCAGGTACAGTGCTTCCATCAGTTCTAAACAAAGGTGGTATGGTTTCAAAAGATATATCTACATGATTTTCGGTTCTAAAAAGATATTCAACAATATTTTTAGTTTCGAGGAAGGTATTAGGTGCTTGATAAATACTAGTTAAAAATATGTTTTTCAAGTCCCTTGATCCATAAGTTCAGGGATGAGTTCTAAATATTTTGATCTAAAGAACATATTTACATAAGCACAAATAAATATGAAAAATAAATGGGGATCATGGTAAGCCATATATCATTTTTAATTCCACTTGTTTTTGGTTTAAATTGTTAAATATAATATACAGTTCTTGAACACTTTTTTTCATAATATTTATCTAAAAAGTAAGATTTTATAATATTATAAATATCGAGATTCGAACTTGTTTTTAACTAAAGTTTGTGTGTTGATGGCAACTGATTTTTCTAATCATATTAATTAAATCGGTTTACTAACATTGTTCAAAAATTCGGACTTTGATTCTAAATCCTTAATATGGTTTTCTTGTTTTTCTTGGGTTTTAAGCATTTGGAATTTTTCAGTTTCTAAAACAACAAACTGGTTTTGTAAATTTTTAAGATGTTGGGTTAAAGCTGAAATGGTTTTTCCATAAGCATATTCTAAATTTTGGTTTTGAAAGTTTTGGGGTTTTAAAGACCAAAGGTTATCAACAATAACTTTATGTTCTTCAAAGGTTTGAATAATGCAAAAGACTGAAATTGAAGGTTTGGGTTTAAAACTTCATTTAAACTACTTGATTCCAAATTGAAAAGTTTTTGCTTTTGAATTTCTCCTTTGAGCCATGTTCCTGTACGCAAAAAGTTAGTCATAAATAAATCAATCATTTATATAAATCTGTCTACTTAACCAATCTGCTAATATATTATCCTTTCCTTTTATATGTTCAAATTTGGGTTTAAAACCAATTAAAGCGTTCTGAAATTTTATCCATCTTTTTGTAGATAATTTTGAAGAATTTTTATTTTCAAAGAATTTTTTAATATTTTTCGTCGGTTCTTAAAGTAAGTGGTGTAGTTTAATAATTGAAATTTTTTCTAGAACTAAGAGTATAGCTTCTATTTCAAATGTTTGTTGAAATAAAGGTTCTTTTGATATTCACTAAAAGTTCCACTACAATATCTACAAAGTTTTCTTCTAAATTATTGATTAATACTAAAAAGAATTCCTCCCATCTGTTTGACTTGCATCTGTTTGGTTATTTTATATTCGGCTTTCCCAATGGGAATGTAAAGTTGGGGGGAATTTTTAACAAGTTCTTTTATCTTTTGGACTAATTTAATATCTTCTGGTTAAAATATTTTTTTGCCACAGTAATTTTTGGTTTTACTATAAGAATCGGCAGCTAATTGACTTAGGTTTTTAATATAGGTCTAGAATAATTTAACAATCCTAAAACTTTGAAGGGTTTTTAAATCTTCTAATTTGTCACGGAAAAATTATTGATTTTGTACTATATGTTCTTGAAGTTTTACTTGACCATTTTCTAATTCTAATCCTAAAAATTCAATTTGATTTTTAAATAGATATATATTTTGAAACCATACCACCTTTATTTAGGCGAGTGGAAGCCACCGAGTGCACTTGCTTATCATCATGTATATATCAACCTGACAAAGAACCTTTGTACTGACAAAAACTTTGAATGAAATGACGGATTCAAATGAATTTCCTGTATATTACAATAGATATAGAGATTTTCAAATTTTTGAATTTAGAAATAAAATTTTTTATCTTATTGGCGAAACCCCAACCATGTCAATTTGGAGAACCCAACCTTTAGAAAAAATTTTCAACCCAAAAATTTTGCCTGCTTGGCAGACTATTAACCGACTTTGGGCGAGATTCACGAGATATCATACGTCGTGACAGCGCCAGAATTTACGTAAGAAAGTCTGAATCACGAGTTAATACAAACGTGGAAAATGCAATGGAAGGATAATGAAGACATCCAAATCACGCGAAAGCGATGGTCAACTGCATAACGCGAAACCGACTAAATATCGACTTTTGAACCAAGCTTATCCTGAGCTCACTAGAAGACAAACAAATAAAGGAACCTATGACGCCCCATTCTCGGGGGTCCGTTGACTACCCGTTAACCCGCGGAATACTCGTGGATGTCGGGTAACCTATCCGACATTCACGAAAATCGGGCAAAGTCTCCTTTTATGCGGGGGCTCTACCGAAATATAACACGCGAGCACGTGCTGGCGATTGATATAATCTGTGTCTGAATATGGATAGCGGCCTCTTGGGCCCATGCTACGATATCCGCCGACATACCAACTATGAATTGCTATATCCAACAGTTCTAAGAGTTCAAGTATTTTCGCTCTTATACATTACATACATTAAACTTAATAAGTTCTAATACATGCTTATGCATCGAAAGTACCTGACTTAGGCTTTCTTGCAATCCTCGATTATAGGACGGAGCCACGCCTTCAGCGTCTTTCCTGTACACATGGAAATAAATTCCTCGACGGGGTGAGCTAATGTTCAGTAGTGGAGATCGCCTAAGTGAGCGCCTCCACCTAAGTGCAGTGCAATGTTCCAAAATAAACATACATTCAAACTTAGATGCATGATCATGAATGTCTGCATGACCAACTTCACGAGATCAGAGTCCTCCTTGACTCTCTTATAGCTACGCCTCATTGTGAAATTGTGTTTTGTTGAGTTTGTGGACAACCACTCCGATGAATATATATCAATTGGGCCGCTCCGACGTTGATATAATGTTGTTTGTGGACTACCCTCTTAGATGAATATCAATTGGGCCCTTTCAGATGATTGATGTTTTTCATTTGGACTTTCTCTCAGATAATTAATATTTTAGACTACCCTCGGACCATTTTCTCTAGACTCATCTCATGCACTAACTCCTATAGTCTAGGATGTTCAGTGCATATGGAATAAATATGCCATTATGGATACAATCTGCAGATATATAACATACCTCATAATATCGATTACAAATCACGTCATGAAATAAATCAATTCATACATCAAAATTAGCTCCTTGGGCTAATGATCACTGCAAACAAGTATGAATCCAATCAGCCAAACACATATTCACACAAAATATATTTTAAATTGTCCATATTCTAAGGCTTGATAAAAACCTAGGTTTCACCGGTTCAGAAACTTTATCAGTTCATCGGTTCCCTTTGAACCCGCATTTCCACGGCCATTCCGGCCTCATCCAAATCTATCATGATTTATCACAAATGCAACATTCAACCACCAAAAATCAGCCATGGCGATCCTTGCTGCTACATTTGGATTTAAATTCATATCAACGGTCGGTCCCGAGTTTGGAAGGATCGATCAGCAACCGTTGAGCCTGTCGAGCAGAGCATTTACGTAATTAACGCAGAAGAATAAACACGTGAGAATATTTACCTCTCGGAGTTGAAAACTCCCAAATCCGGTACCCACTCGAAGCCACTCTTACAGCGTTGGCGATTCTCGCCTTTGTCAAAGGCTTCTTGAAGCGGTCGGTCAGCCGTATTTTTAGAGAGAAGAAGGCTTCTCTCACCGGCTAAAATTTCTCCATTTTCGTTTCTGTAAGAAAAATCCCTAGCTTTCACGTTTTTGGTCTTGGTTTAATGAAGGAGATAGGCACTGTTGACTATTTTGGCCTTTTGTGACTTAAATCAAATCCCATAATGACCATTACGTCCCTTCATTTCCCAGTTTTGACATTCGACAATATCTCGGCAGTCCATTTTCATCATTTCTCTACTCATGCCACTTATGGCACACGTAGTCACGTCATTACCTCAAACAATCGCATCCAAAAATGGATTTCGGCACCGTACGATACTGTGGCTTGATGCCAACTCATTGTCTCGAGGAATTCTCTGAAATTTTACGTGCTAGCTATATTTCGAGGCGATTCCGCGGTGAAATCGTTTGTCATCAGAATCTGAAAATAAATTACGGATTTTTAATCAAAATTAACAACTTTGTAATCGAAATTACGATTTTGCCATTTTTCCAGAAATTGGAATTTCTCGGGTCTTACAGAACATGTCATATTTTTTGAAGACTTGAAGAACCAACTCAAAATTTTGATTTGAAGTTTCAACTTTTTCATTTATTATAATTAAAATATTAGTCTTTGCTTTCAACTTTTCATTCTAATGTAAATAGTGGTTGTAAGACATTAATTGTCCTTTAAGGACAAGTGTCTCCTACCACTTTAATTGTTAGGTGAGAATTCTTATCTTTAGTTTTTAGGAAGTCTATAAATAGAGGAATTGTGTATATGTAAAGATCATGAGTTGCCTAAGCTTTGAATGCCTCATAGAGTTTGAGAGAGTTAAGTGAGAGTAAAAGAGTTTGTACAGAAAGTTTGAATCAATAATATTGTAAGTATTTCTTTGATTCTCTTTTGTTCTTAATTTGTTTATTTTAATTTAATTTTATTTATTTAGAGACAAAGGGGTAAAAGATAAGCAAGGAAATGGGTTTTGATTTTAAAAATTTTTAAATAATAATAATCGGCACCATGGATCCACATTGTTATTATCTTTCTTACCTGAAAATTTTCTTAAAAATTAATCTTTGAAACCCATGTTTTGGCGAGATTTTAAAATAGAGTCTTAGTCTTAACCCATGACCTTTAACCCGTTTTTAGCCGTGGATGGCGTTTTAAGAACTTATTGCCGGTCTTGGTGGGGGGACCTCCTATGACACGAAGTGATGTTTTATTATTCTTAATTTAAACCAGGGTGTTTTAAGGAGAGATTTGTGAGATGGATTTTGTTTTTGGTATAAGAGGGAATAATGGTAAAAGATATTCCCCTAAGTGTATACGTAAAAATCATGAGTTGCATAAGCTTTGAATGCCTCATAGAGTTTGAGAGAGTTACGTGAGAGTGAAAGAGTTTGTACAGAAAGTTTGAATCAATAATATTGTAAGTATTTCTTTCAATTCTCTTTTGTTCTTAATTTGTTTATTTTAATTTAATTTTGTTTGTTAGGGAACAAGGGAGTAAAAAAAGATAAGCAAAGGAAATGGAGTTTTGATTTAAAATTTTTAAATAATAATAATCGACCTACATGGATCTGTTGTTATTATCTTCTTATACAAAAGACAAATTTTTAACCCAAAAATTTAATCTTTGAAACCCGTGTTTTGAAGCGGGAATTTTAAAACTAGAGTCTTTAGTCTTACAACTCTATAACTCAACCCCGTTTTAGCCGTGGATAGGCGTTTTAGGGAGACTGTGAAACCCCGAGAAAATCCAATTTTCTCAAAAAGGGTAAAATCGTAATTTCGGTAAAAATCCGGAATTTTTCTAGATCTCGGATGACGAAACGGACTTCTCCGTTGAAATCGTCTCGCGAAATTTAGCAACCATGTCGAATTTCGTTGGATTCAGAGCTGGTCGGGATTTCACGTTTTTCGAGACGCGTCGGCATTTCATTACATGGTAGCGCGGCGAGATGCCACATGGCACCTCAAAAGGTGTTACACTGCATAAAAGAGATGGCCTTCGAGCCAAGGGTGGCATGATCCCATGGCTCACAATGAGCCACTTGAGCTGACGATGCCATAAAGGAAATAAAGAACAAGGATTTGGCTGATGCAAAATTGAGGTTCCACATATTTGGTTGCGAAAAGGGAGTAAATTTCCTCTTCGACCGGTGATGTGGGATGTGCTCCAAAAGGAGAGAGAAGGAAAAGAGAAAAGAAAGAGGATGAGAAGAGAATGTAAAAAGAAACAAATAAAGGAATAAGAAAAGGAAAAAAAAAGAAAACGCGTATAAGGAAAGCAAAAATATCCAAGAGCTTCATTCGTTTCGGCTTGTGGTAACGCCTTCCTTCTCTCTAGGATCGTGGGAGATCCGACCGTCGGATTCCTTCGCGACAAGAAGGGAGAGTTGTTCTACTCTGAGAGGACAACGCGTAGACACCGGTTTTGGGAGTTTTGATAAACCTACAAAGGTAGGGTTTCATCCTTACTTGTGTTACACTTTATTTAAGTGTTTTCAGGATGTTTCAGCTGATTGAGCTGTGAGGCATTTGATCGGTTCCAAATCTTGGAACCGAAGTGTGGAATTTTTTTTAGAACCATTTGTGCAGTCCGTAGCAATTTTAGGGATTGTTTTGGGTGTTGTATGATAATTTATTAAATAAATTATGATTTGGGTGAGTAGTAGGTTTTAAATGAGAGGGAAATCTTGCCTGCACCAAGAGGAACCGATGTAGGAGGAGTGGGCTGCCCATGGACAACCCACTTGCTCTGTTTTGGGACTGTAAAAACAATCCCAGTTTGCATGAAATGGACCATAAATGTCCATGTGTTTTGGCATTGGAATTGTGGATGTGAATGGCTTGGTATGTGAGGAAATAGATAGGTTAAGACATGATTTAATGTGTTAACAAAATGACACAATTATATGGAATTAAATTGTGTTTGTAAGCCATTGGAGATGAGATTATGATTTGCTCAAGTGAGCTAAATTGGGTGATGATTGATGTGTTGAATTACATGTGTGTAATTGTAGTTGATTGAAAATATGCATATTGACATATTGTATAAATGATTTTGAAAATGGCATAATGCATTTTCATATGCACTGGGTAACCTAGAAGTTAGGTGTGAGTGCATGACATGGTATTTTTGTAAAAACGGACATGGTTGCGAAAGGAATTTCACATGATGATATTCCGGAGAATCAATGAGATGGGCCAGATTTCCTGGATGAGGACTATGATCGTTTTTAAAGCCTACCAACCAATTCGCCTAGGGTAGTCCCATATTTTTACCGAAGACTTGCAGTATATTTTCAAGAACAACAGGTTTTGCTTTGAAAATGATTATTTTCTCATACACAGGCTTAGGCAAGCGTGAGTGAGCCTGAGACTCTGACATGGGGCGACTGCGTAGACATTCAAGAAAATCAATGATTTACTTGAGTGTGTTTACTATGGAGCATTGCATATGCACTTAGGTGAGAGTAACCCATTTAGGTGATTCACCATCGGGCGATAGCTCACCCTGTCGAGGGATTATATTTTTCAGTACAAAGAGCGCCAGAGACTCCATGCATGAGGTCATTTTAAGAAGCCGGTTTGTGGCTTTGATACTTTTGGATATAACGTGTATTAGAATTTTAGTTTTTAATATATGTTTGTATAAAAGTGTAATCAACTATTAAATTATTGGGAGATAATTGGAATATAGTTGTGATAATTGTTTTGATGAGTATTGACTTATGAGCCCAAGAGGCATTTTTACTCATGATACGAGACATATAGAAATTCCGCAGGTTGACGGGTAGTCAACGGACACCCCGGGTTTGGGGCGTCACAGAGACTTTGTCTGGTCTTGGTGGGGGGATTTTTCCTATGACACGAAGTGATGTTTTATTATTATTATTCTGAATTAAATCAGGTGTTTTTGAGGAGAGATTTTGTGGAGGATGGGCTTTGTTTCTTAGTATAAGAGGGAATACTGGTATCGTAGCACTTGTATGTTAATTATTATTATTTAAAACTCTTTTGAAATTAAATTCTGAGTACTGCTTTATCTTACCCCGTTTTTAAAAGTCATATTAGAAAACCTTTTAAATTTGTGGCTATTATGATATTGTGAAAATTTATGTTTTTGTTCTACTAGTTTATGACTTAAAGGTAAATTGTGAAAATAGAATGTGGTGCTTTATTTTATGTCTTATTCCTTATCCTCCTAGTGTTTATAATTTAGATTATGATCAAAGAACTTTAGGTAATAGAATCTCACGCTCAGCGTGAAGAATTTTGTGTACCTGGGGATAAACCGTGATGTGTTGGCAATCAGTGTTAAAACCTTACTAAAGATATTCAAAACCTAGTGTCTCTTAAATATTTGTGTGAATACGAAAACACTATAAAAGAAACCTACGAAAAATATTTTAGTACTGAAACCCTAGTTAAAACTGAAATAGTAAAATATTATATAGATAATCTTTATGTTAGTAGTTCAAGTTCTTATGCTAGTAGTTCAATTTCTTAGAAAATAGAAATCAGTGTAGAAATGGAAGGATAGAAATTAGCAGAAATTAGAATAAGTAGAAAATCCTCAGAAATTAATAACTCCCCAGTTTGGTAATAAAGAAATTAAATATTTTAAGAACCTTGTAGAAATTCAGTTAGGAATAACCAAAGTAGTATTAGAAGAACATAAAAAGCAAGAAAGAAAATCAGGTGAGTGTGACTGTGATATAAAAAATCTAGAAAAAGTTAAAGAAATTCAACAGAGAAGAATAGATTTGTGTAATACAACCTTAGGAATTAGAAAAGAAGCTGGAAGACTTTAAGCATTTAATTTAATTAGAAGCAACTTAGACTATATAAAGAACATCTAGTTAAGGGAAGATAAATTTTGTAGAAAAGAAATAGAAAAATAAAATTGAACAAATAACAAAATTTGAAAGAAATATTAGAAAACTTAGTCGTACCCGATCAAATACTTGAACAATTAGTTAAGGAAACTAGTAAATTAGAAGAAAATAAAATAGAAAATCTTTTCCAACAATTTGAAAAACTTAGTTTAGGAGAAAAACCAAAAACTAGTGTAGAATTTAAAATCAATCCATTTGAACCTAGAAATTTAGAAATAAACCATGGAAACTGTAGGAAGTAATAAACCAAAAGGTCAAGGAATTTATAGAAGAAAAATTGAAAAAGGCAATAAAGAAGTAACTCCATACAAAAACCTTTAGTTCAAAGTCCCAAAATAACAAGATTTTTAGCCAACATACCATAAGTTCATTAGAAATATAGTATATTTAGACTTAGCTTCTTCGTAAATAAAACAAAACTTTTGAAAATAAACCGATAAATATATGCATTTAGAGTAATTTTAATAGGGATAATTGACTTCATAGAAAGGAAATAGGGAGCTCCTGTAAGATAATCAGAGACCTTAGAAATTACAATTTCGAAAAGGGCAAAATCGTAATTTCTGACATAAAGTTATACTTTCGGTTAAAACTGTGAATTTATTCTCTAGATCTCAGATGACGAAACAGATTTCACTGTTGGAATCGTCTTGCTAAAATCTAGCTAGCACGTAAATTTCGCCAAATTCCGAGATAGTCTAATTTACATCGCTTTAGGTATCGTTGGGTTGGGTGTCAGAAATTATTTTTGATGTGACGAAAGTCACATATAACATGTAATCATGTGCCATAAATGGTATGAGTAGAGAAATAATGAAAATGGACGGCCGAGATAGTGCCGAATGTCAAAACTGGGAAAAGAGGGATAAAATTGGCATTATAGGAATTGATTTAAGTCACAGCACAAAATACATGTTGCTCATCTCCTCAAATCAAAAAGAAGTAAAACGGGGAGCAATTTTTGATGCAGTAGTTTGAATGGAGGTTTTTGTAGAGAGAAGGTCTGACTTCCTAGAATATATATCTTCTGAACAGTTTCCAAGCCTTCGGGGACAAGAAGGAAGTCGGTTTGAGTGAGGGTTACAGGTACAGATTTAGGAGTTTCAAACTTCCGAGAGGTAGGAGTTTCTCCCTACTTGGGTTTTATTCCTCTTTTAAGTACTTCTTTAATGTTTGAGTCTAATGAGGTCGAGAGGGGCCGTTTGATTTGTCCCAAATCTGGACCGAATTGATAAAATTTTTGAACACCAAATGGAGCATCCGTGACTGGCACGGCTGATTTGGGTTGTTAAATCTTGAAATTTTGTATTAAATCATGTATTGGTTTGGATGAAACGAATGTGAATTGCGGGAATTACTAAGTGAAATCGGGATGAATTGCATTTTCTTAGTTATAACCGAGGGTTACTATTCTCGAACAAGAATTTTCTCAAAATATATTTTTTGTGTGAAATGAGCTCTTAACGAGCAAGCTGTTGAATTGCATTGTCATTAGCTCAAAGTGAAAGCTACTTGGATGTATGAAATGAGAATTTGCATGACATGACAGTGACTGACGTTTGTAATATATGATGTGCCTATAGGCTGATCGGTATTAGCCTGAGACATAGCATGCAGCTCCTTGATTTAACATTCCTGCACTCATAGCAGCCGCATGAGATGAGCCTGGGGATCCAGCCGTGGTGGGTCGCCTTAAACACAATCATCTTGAGGGTGTCCAAATTAAAAATATCAACGTCGGAGTCCACCGATAGCAGTACACATCTGAGGCTGTCTGGTTGAACAAATAAATGGTCATTGCCATTATACCCAGGCTTAGCTTAAAGTGATGAGTTCGTGAGACTTTATAGCTTGTCATGCAGATATATTCGTTAGATCACGCATCTGACTGAATGTATGCTTTTGGAATTCATCGAGACCTAGCACTCCTAGTGAGAGTGTTTCGATTTAGGCTTATTTCCACTATTGAAAGATATTACCTGCCGATACATACAGTACAGGGAAAGGTGCGTAGGGACCCGTCCTAGGGATTGAGGATTAGAAGAAAAAGCTGGTTTGGTGGCTTCTGGTTGATGATAGTGCTACGTATCAAAATGTCTAATTTTAATATATGTATTGTATAAGAGTGAAAATATTGTAACCTTTTGTAACTATTCGTATATAGTTGATCTATAGTTAGTATGTATTATGAGTATCGTCAGGGCCCAAGTGGCCGTATTACTCATGTGATTGGGATATATTGGATATATTGGATCTATCAGACCGTTTGGGACAGTGATACGTTGCGCTTTGTATCTGGGGTAGAGCCCCGTACAAATGAGACTGCCGATTTTCGTGGAATGTTCGTAGGCTACCCGACATCCACGAGTATTCCGCGGTTGATCGGTAGTCAACGGACCCCCGGTCAGGGGCGCTACATTAACCTTTAGATACTAGAAATAATTCAACAGACGAGCTCTTTTAGCCAAGCAAGTGCAGAATATGAATCAAAACTATGCAGCTTATGTAGTTGTATCCCACGCTTTGTATATCTTAGGGAATTCGATCGAAAAAAATAAAAATAACTATAAATACAAAAGGATATGATATGGAACCTGGTAGCAGAAACCTTAGTATAGCCATAGGATTGATTGGAAAAACAACAAATGCCTTAAGTTTCAAATGCATGATGGAATTTGATGATATAGTAAAAACTTTTGGTAGCAAAACTGTAAATATGATTGAAGCTAAACTGTGACGCCCTCAAAACAGTCCGTTGACTACTACCAACCTCGCTGAATACTCGTGGAATGCCTGGTGACCCGATGATTTTTCACAAAAATCGGCGTAGTCTTTGTACGGGAGCTCTAAATACAATACTCCGTATACACCGTCCCAAACAAAGGCAATATATCCATCACATGAGTAAACGAATTACTTAGGCCCATAAATGCACTCATAACAATATCTCAGAAACATACTCAATTAAATCCAATAGTTCTAAGAGTTAATAATTTACTTCTTATACAACACATATATCATCAAAATTAGAGAATTCTAATAATATGTAGAAAATCATCAAAGCCACAAATCTCGCTTCACAACTCCGCCCCTAGACGAGCCGTCCCTCGCACGCCTCCCCGTACCGTAAAATAATATCCTCGATTGCAGGAGCTAATGCTCGCAGGGAACGCCCTAAGTGGGCTACTCACCACCTAAGTGCAGTGCAATGTTCCAATGAAAACACACATTCAAGCAAATGCATGATCCTACTTGAATGTCTACATGACCAACTCAGATCCGAGTCCTCACCGACTCCATCACATTCGCCTAAGCCTCGTATGAAAATTATTATTTTGTTAGTGGACAACCCTCCGATGTATATATATCAATTGGGCCGCTCCGACGATTGATATTTTTAATTTGGACTACCTTCGATAATTAATATTTTTAGACAACCCTCCGAACCGTTTTTTCTAGACTCATCTCATGCACTCACTCCTATAGTCCTAGGGTGTTCCAAGCAGATATGGAATGATGTACGCCAATTCCAATACAAGCCTAATTCACATGTAAATATATAAACATGCATATGGCTTACAAAACAATCACTCAACACAATCATGTCATGCAAATTCTCATTTCATACATCAAAATTAGCTCACGGCTATCGATCAAACACGAGCAATTTAATTTAAATCATCGACCAAACACATATTTTCACAAAAATATATTTTGAGAACATCAAGCTTCGGAATAGTGAAACCTCGGTTACTATTCCAAAATCATTAAATCATCTGCTCACTTAGTGAACCCGGTTTCACGCCACTCCCCACCCATTCCAATCAATGCACAATTTATTTCAATAAATTTTCACAATTAATCACCCAACAACCCCGTTTCAAAGGATGGATCACTCAATGGATTCCAAAAAAATTTCTAAGAATTCGTCCAATGTTTTGGGGATCGGAACAACCACCCTAACGGTCTCTTTCGACCAACATTTGTAAAGTACTTAAAACGGAATAAAGCTAAAGTAGGAGAAACTCTACCTCTCTAGTGAGTTCGAGAGGAAACTCCCTAAATCCTGCACTCCACGCGAAGCCCTTCTCTCGCTAGGAGCACCCTTCTGCCTCGAAGACTCCGACTGGCCTGGATCTTCAGAATCTAGAGAGAAGCTTGCTTGCTTCTCTCTCTAAAATGAATTCTGGGCCGGGTTACTCGGGGTTCTCCCCCTTTGCTTTTCACGTTTTCCTTTTCTTTAGTTGGAGAAGACGGCCACTGTTCCTTATTTTGGCCTTTTCTTCATTTAATCAAATTTCGAAATGACGTTTATGTCCTTCTTTTCCCAGTTTTGACATTCGGCACTATCTCGGCCGTCAATTTTCATCATTTCTCTACTCATGCCACTTATGGCATATGAGTACGTGTCATATATGTCTTTCGTAGCAACGAAAATCATTTTACGGCACCCGAACTGCGATGCCTCGAAAAACGTGCCGACTCCGACTGTTTCGAAATTTAACGAAATTTTACGTGCTAGCTAGATTTCACGAGACGATTTCAACGGTGAAATTTGTTTCGTCATCCGAGATCTAGAGAATAAATTCTGGATTTTTAACCGAAATTACAATTTTTGTAACCGAAATTACAATTTTGCCCTTTTTTCAGAAATTGGAATTTCTCGGGTCTTACATAAACCCTTAGAAATAAATTATTTATTAGGAAGAGAATGAGAATTACCACAGATAAATAAACCATAAACAAAATATCCAACCTCTAGTAGTATATATCACAATCGTGACTATGCTAAGATAACTTTGGAAATTATAGAACCATAAATATAGAACCAGAGACTGATAGTGAAACTGAATCTGAACATGTTAATGTAGTAAACATAGAAGAACCAGAAATTGTGCTAAATATAGAAAATGTAGAAAATTTATATAGAAATTCAGAATTAATAGATAGAATGTTAGAAGAATTTGAAAATCCAAAATTGTTAGATGAACCAAGAACTCAAGAAAACTTTATGATATAATGTGCAATAATTATTGACGATCAAATAATTTTTAAACTTTATCAATCAAACCTAGTTAAAATTTTTTAGATATAGAAGTAATAAAACCAATTTATAATACAACCACATATTCCGTAAAAGATGAAAAATAAATGAAATAACCTAAATCTTAAAAGTGAAGGAATCATAATAATGGCCGAATCGCACGCTTAAATACATGCCAGTTGTATGATAGATATCTTTTCATCACCCATTACTAACCCGTAGTAGTGCGTAAAATCTCTTCTAGAACTATTATAGACCTTCCAAGCTATTCTCTACGTGACAGATCTGCGTGTAGGCGCACCTGATCATAAAAGAAACAAGATCTCAAAACACCGAAACCTCTTCTGCTGCTTTCTCTCTCAAGGTGTTTTCATAAACCCGGGAGGCTAATAAACTTCTTAAACCCGAGGCTAGGAAGCAAAGTAGATGAGTAGATCACACCCTAACCCCATTAGGGTTTTATAACACATTGGGCCTTTATAATTCAAGCCCAATAAAATGGGCTCCATCTTGTATCTTAATAATCAGTCAAATGGGCTCTGTCATCTAATGAGCTAGCTTGGGGATCCTATGGCCCATTATTAATTAAGGCTCTTGATCAACGGTCTAGATTGCTTCTGGAGCATAAATCCAACAATCTCCCACTTGCTTAGAAGCAAGTCTGGGACCGTAATCTTATCCGGGGCTACTCCACTAAAAACCTCAGATGTGAATTCAAAAATTAATAATGCCTTTATATTAAATGTATTTTCCTTTGTAAAATATCAATAATTAATGATAATTTTTTTCAGAATCAATCCATATTTATTTTATTCTCTGACTTACGCTCTAACGGATCCCATGCACCGGCTGATTCTCAATATCCGAGCAATCGAAACATGTCAAGAGGATATTTCATACAAATTCCATTTTGTATATTTCATAAATACTTGATAATCAAAATATCATAATCCCCAAATTATTAAGATATTGGTCGTTTAAAATAGGCCTCACTTATTGATAACTCAAAGAACCATAGTAACTTAATTATCTATTTATAATATACTCGTGGATTAAGAAAATAACATATCTAATATCGCCTCGAGATTTAAATCCTTTCACGTAAATTTATCCTGATTAAATCTCTTCGATCCTCCTCTCGTAATGACCATAATTCATTCCTAAATATTTTATAATAAACTAAGACTCGATCATTTCATAAAATATTGCGCCTAAATAAAGTGCCCAACTTTATTTAATAATCTGTGAGACAATCTTATTAATTATGAAACCCTGATCATGTCTCTGGTTTAACGTGATCCATACGATCATATACTACATAATTAATCCGACCTTATGCGTAAAATATAATGTGCAAAAACTTCATATTATTATATATCAGAAAAAATGGAACATAACTTGTCTTTGCTCCTAGAGCACAAATGTAACCAACTCCCCACCACTCTAGTGCCTGGGACCCTCTAATATCCATACAATTTACATGCTTCAAACACACGTCTCAGAAGAGACTAGTAAAGGCTAGGTTCTCCTCGTATTCTGTACTTAGTAACCACTCGTATCTCCTCTATCAATGAAATCACGGATCAAGTGGTACTTTCTCTAATATGTGTCAGCTTTTGTGAGACCTTGGTTCTTTGACTCCGTGCTACGCCCCATTGTTATCACAAGAAGGGTAATGGGGCCGATCTCGCACTTATCACATGAAGATCCAAAAGGAATTTAAGCCATACAAATTTTCGCAGCTCGATGCGCCACATATACCTTCGCCGTGGAGTCGCAAGAATACAAGTCTGTTTAACACTCCTCCAACAAATGGCTCCCAATGAGCAAACATTATTATCCTCGATGTTGATTTACTGAAATAATATCCCCTTGAAAATCTGAGTCCATATAACCAAGTGTTTTAAGACTCCCACCGAATACACCAACATATAATCCCTGCCTTTAAATACTTGAGTATATGTTTCATCATATCCACAAAGGTTCTACTCCTGGACTGATTAAAATCATTTACTACTCCCACCCATAGCGTATATCTGCCCGGCATACATAGTATAACATACATGAGACTACCAACACCGGCGATAAGGTTTTACTCATGAGTTCTTCTTCAGGAGTTTTGGTGATTGCTCCTTAGAAAGAAGAATTCCATGTCCGAAGGGTAGAAGTCCCCTTTTGGAATTTTCCATGCCAAACTGTCACTATTTTATCAATGTAGAGCTCTGGGATAAAGCCAACACCTATTCTGCCTCGCAAGGTTTGATTCCTGTGAAATATAGTTAGCTTCACCCAAGTCCTTCATATCAAACTGCTTTTCTTCGTAACCCTTTACGCCCATAACACTTTCACCTGCCTTACTCAATGTAATATCATCTACGAAGTACCAAAAGACTACCACTATTCCTTGAATTTTCTTATACACACATGGTTCATCAGGACTTTTCTCAAATCCATATAACTTGATAACTTGATCAAACCTGATGTTCCATGACCTGGATGCTTGCTTAAGCTCATAAATAGACCTATGCAACTTGCAAACCATGTGTTCTTGACCTAAAGCTATGAACCCTTTCTCGCTGTCGATATAGATATCTTCTTCCAGCCTTCCATTTAGAAAAGTCGCTTTGACATCCATTTGCCAAATCTCGTGAATTTAGAGTCGTCAAGCATAAATGCAAGATAATCCGACAGATTTAAGCATGGCTACTGGCGAAAAAGTTTCATCATAATCTATACCCTCTTTTTGGGTGTAACCTTTTGCCACCAATCTAGCTTTGAAGGTTTCAACCTTCCCATCTGGTCCTCTCTTCTTTGTAGATCCACTGATAACTCAGACTATTTACTCCCTTTAGAGCTTCTATAAGAGACTAAATCGTTAGGAACCCAGATTCATCTCATGGTCCATTGCCTTTTTCCACTCTTTTTTGCATCAACATCCTCCAATGCCTTCATGGTAGTTGTCATCAGATATCCAAAACGACTTGATGTCCCTCCTAACAAGGCATACCTCGCAGTTTACGTATCGGGCCTCCCACTACGAGTTTGTTGCATTGGTTGTTGTACATGTACAGAAGGATCCAAGTTTTATGTCTCAAAGATTACCAATCTTTCATTATGTTCTTGTTCTTGAGTTTCTTGAATTTGAAAGTCCTGTTGTTTCTGGTTGTTCCACTTTCGTACATTTTGTACAGCTTCCCCTCTTGAACATCAACAGAAACAAGGGTGGAAAATATTGGGGAGTTTGTGGTGGATCTTGAACCTGAGTTAAGCTCTCTTCAAGAACCACTTTACTCTTAGGTTTAAAATTGTTCATATAATCATCTTCTAAGAAAGTATGAGTACTCACTATCACCTTCTTTCCTTTGATTATAGAATATTCCACCTCTCATCCCTTAGTAAATAACAACACACATTTGTTTCTGAGATCTAATTTATTTGCCTGACAAGATTGCAACAGAGCACCTCAAACCCATACAGAGAATTGTCGGTTTACGCCTTTCCATAATTATGTGTGGGTGTCTTTGAAACAAGTATTTAGATGGAACTAAATTTAGTAAGGTGTAGTAGTCTGCTTCTAAGGCATATCCCTGCACCCATTCAGTAATGATGAATAATCGAGTATCGATCTCACCACATCTAAAAGGGTTCCTATTTCTCTTAGAGACTCCATTTTGTCAGGCGCCTGTGAGATGATAATTGAGATATTATCCCCTCTTGAGCCAAGTAAGACTTGAACTCTCCTGGGTACTTCACCGCCTCGGCCGGGATCAAGCCGCTGATATGGGCACCCACTGCTTTTCGCTCAAATTTTATACTCGAAATTTATCAAAGCTTCGCAGACTATGGCGATTAGGTAAACATAACCATATCTTATAGTCATCGCAAATGTGATGAAATACTCATACCCGCCTGCTTGAACGCCATCGGGTCCACATACATTAGTGTACCAATTCCAATCAGATAGTGGCACGATTTCCTTTGGCCTTAAAATTCTTTGTCATTTTACCTTCTAAAGATTCACATACCGGTATAGGTTCAAAGATCAAGAATTTAAATTCCACTTTTAACCAAACCATGAATTCTACTAGAATTAATATGATCAATCGTAATGCTACATATAGGTTTTATTTGAAACCTTCCTTTTCTTAGATAAAGGAAATTGCTCATCATCGCATTTTCAATAGCATTGGCTACCTTATAGGAAATAGGAGTTAAAAATATAAACCATTTATCAATAATCCTGAACAAATAAAAGTGTTATTACTTTATTGAAACTCGAGGAATTAAACCGCATCGTTAAACCATGTTCAACTAAACAACTAAATGTAAACCAAATTCTTATAACTGAACAAATAAACAAGATGATAAACATAAAGTCTTATTATTAAAACATAACTCCACTAGTCCTACTCGCCATTACTTCGAGACATATTCCCGTCCCAACCCCTGCTTCTTTGTCCTTAATGAGCTGGTCATTTGGTTTGAATCAATTTAGCAGTAACAAGCATGGTTAGTGGCTCGAATCAATGATCCATTTATCATCAGAATTTCCACTAAACAAGCCTCAACAACATTTATACTACCCATACCTAGTTTCTGGGCAATCCTTATTCCAAGACCTTCGTCCGCACTAGCACTTCGCTTTCTGGCTTCTTCATTGCAAAGCTGGGTTTGAAAGTTTGACTGCTTTCTTCGCTTTTGTTCTTCTTTCCACCCTTAGGGTTTCCCTTTAGGTTTTGAAGAACTTTCAAGATGATAAGCACTTCCTCGCTTCACGAGATCTTTCAAAGACTCTCAAGCTCTCGTGGCATAAGTTCAATAGGAGTAAGCTTCGCTGTCATATTATAATTCAATTTGAACTCGACCAAAGTTATCGGGTGTAGATTCTAGGATCAAGTCAATCTTTCATCTCTTGATCCAGCCTTAGCCCCCCATCACTCCGCAGCGATCGATGTGCCCCATCATTTTTAGGACAATGGTCCCGCATATTTCCTCCCAATCATACGAGTGTTCATTAGTGCCCCTATGGTCGCTTGTCTAGCAAGCATCGCTACTTTTAGCAAACATCCCACTAGGAGTCTGAATTTCATTTCTAATACACTCTCCGTGATCACACTCTGTTTTCGCAGATGTTCCGTAACGCCGGGTAAGAATATAACAAATGAAATAAGTCGTATTTCTGCTCAAGGTTAATCCGCAAATTGCTTCTTAGTTTCTCCTCAAGCATTAGCGCTGAGCCCCGGGGCTTCTCGGAGTTGTCAGAATGAATTTTATTCTCTCAAAATCAAGGACAATGAAAAGATTGGTTTTCCATAGTCGTAGTTATTTCCATCCAATGGCTTTTGACTCAAAATTGTAGCTTAGAGGATTACCGATGTCATTTTCCTCGAAATTAAAAACATATATTAACATCGCATCCACACAACAAACATACAAATACATCCCTTAAACTACTTATTATTAATGTTTATTATAATAAATAATTTAGTTTCCATTACAAATACTTACGCTTGGGCAAGACATTTGTAATAAACTAAAACTTTGAACATGGTAAGAGGGCCAAGAATACACGCTCGAAAACCGTTATAAACGTGTATTCAATAATCGCTCATATAATAAATTATATTTATTAAGTAAATAACCGCTCATATAATAAATTCATTTTATTATAATTTACCCACTAATAAATTATATTATTATAAATAAATCAGTTCTTATAATAAATTTATTTATTATAATTTACCCACTCCATCAATATTCTTTTTCGGGGCCTTTAATAACATTGACAGCCTTGTCAGGAGGGTTATTAATATTATTAAAAATTGAATGTAATAATCCATTAATTTTAATTTCAAAAATTATCTTTAATAACTAAGTATTGTCGACGTTGGGGCCGCATAATCTTATTAAAAATTTGAAATTATTTTAGATCCAATCCAATAAAATCCGGCCATGCTTATCCGTTGGGGTATCACATAACCATTTTATTATTGGAGCCTTAATGGAGCCCGCAGGTTTCAAATGAATTAAATTAATTTTTAACCTTCACCCATTCAATAATTTTATTATAAATTAATTAGGGTTTTCCATAATAATATTATCTAGACAAAACAAATATTATTATGTACATGTATGTGTATCAAATGATGCAATTATATGAAATGTACCTATTCTAAATGGCATGTTGTTTATACTCACATGTTATATCCATATAATTTAAACAATTATAAATAATATAGAATAAATTAATAGGCCATAATCCATGGTTTCCTAGAAAAGAAAATTACAAGCCCAATAGGCCAAGAAGCCCAGCCTTGATATCTAAATTTCCGTACTTCTTCTTTCTTCGTGCCTTGTAAGTCCACGGGATGCGCTGCTGGACCGCTTGTGGTTTTTGGCCCAAAAACACAAAACCCTAACACGTCCCCTAATTAACTGAAAGCATCAAAACGGCTGCCGACCGCCACACAAAACTCGGATTGCCACGAATTTACTGTGGAGGCAGAGCACCTGGTCTGAGGAACCACCCTACCAAAATCAGCCCATTCGACAACGTAGCGCCTTTTACATATTTTTTATAATAAACCGAATTTACATATAAAAAATGTGTGAAAATAAATAAATAAATCAAGGAGGAAACTTAATCTTATGATTAGCCTCCTTGTTACATCCCAAAAAAAAAAATATACAAGCAAAATCTATCATGGATTAAGGCTAAACTAAATCATGCATTCATAATACAAAAATTATAAATAACATAAATAATAGAACTAGGTACATATATATCTAATATAATCATATATATACATGAGAAATAAAATTATGGATTCAACTATCACACAATCGATTCAACCAGAGCCCGGGATACCAATTGAAGGAATCATACAATCCGGCCAGAATCGCACAGCTTAAATACAAAGGTGGCGATAGATATCTTTTCATCACCCATTACTAACTCCGTAGTAGTGTAAAATCTCTTCTAGAACTACAGACCTTCCAAGCTATTCTCTACGTGATGCATCTGATGTGGGCGCACTCCGATCATAAAAGAAACAAGATCCGAACACTCAAACCTTTCTGCTGCTTCAAGGTGTTTTCTTACAAACCCGAGGCTAATAAACTTTAAACCTAGAGGCTAGGAAGCAAAGTGTATTTATAGATCAAGCAACCCTAACCCCCATTAGGTTTTATAACACCTTGGGCTTTATAACACCTTGGGCCCAATAAATGGGCTCCTTCTTGTATCTTAATAATCGCCTCAAATGGGCTCTCACATCTAATGAAACTAATGTGATCCTAGCGCCATTATTAATTAAGGCTCTTGATCAACGGTCTAGATTGCTTCTGGAGCATAAATCCAACAAAAAGAACATGAAGAAAAAATAACAAAAGAAAATAAAATTGAAAAGAATTTGTAAATGTAAAAACATAAATAGTTAAACAAGGTCTGCAATTTAAAACAAGAATAGAACCTTCTAGTAGTTATTCACAACCAATAAATGAATATAGAACAAATGGACCAATTTTAGATATAGATAATACTAGTAATTCATAAAAACCATAGAAAACTGGGAACAATCTTAAATTTGATGAAGTTATTGTAGCTTCAAAACCAACAAGAAATATATGAATATTGTAAAAGTACACTTTGTGGGAACTAGATACACTTTTTAAACATGGAACAAGAAAACAAAGAGCTATTTTCAAAGAAGCTAGAAATAATTTTAGTATATCCGTGTTTATAAATCTTATAAAATTATATTTTTTAGAACAACCCAAGAGGATGTAAATCGAACCCGTATTATATCTTTATAAGTTTGAACAGCTTAAAATTACATGTAACCTTTCGTATATAAAAGAACATGAACGAAAAATTTAGGAAATATGCAATTTTGCTAAGATAGATAGAATAATTCGAATATTTAAATAAATACATATTAAAAATACAAGGCCCAAGAGGGTGTTAGATTATGGAATGAATTTTCAACCTTCCTCGATCACAAAACCTCCCATATAGGCAAAGAGAGTGTAATTTGTAAAATTGGCTAGAAAAAGAATGTTTGAATATAGGAGAAAGAAGTCAAATAAAAGAACAAGATTTAAATAGACAACTTTGTAGAAGATTAAATTTAGGAGAAGATTTAGATTTAGGATGTAGAGATAGATATAGGGAATATAGAAAACCCAAAAGATATAAACAACCTTTTAGAAGAAAATCAAGAACTTATTATCAAAACCAACCTTTTAATACAAGATATAGAAAACCTGGAAAATATTGGATAAAAAGAAGAAGAACCAATTATAGTAAAAACCAATGTAAATGTTATTTATAATGCAAGTAGGTCATATAAACCCGAATGTCCCGAACTTAAAAGTCACAACAACCTAAATAGAAAAAACACAAATTAAATTAATTTAATAAAAGAGTATGGAAAATAAATAGTGACAATGAAGAATTAATTAGTGAATTAGATTTGAAAGTGACAAATTTAGTATATATAGCTAGAAGATGAAATAGAAGAATTATTTTAGTTTTAAATAATAACTTAGAAATTTTGGTAAAGATTGGTTAAGTAGACAGAATTATATAAATGATTGATTTATTTATGACTAACTTTTTGTGTACAAGAACATGGCTCAAAGGAGAAATTCAAAAGCAAAAACTTTTCAATTTGGAACCGTTAGTTTAAATGAAGTTTTAAACCCAAACCTTCAATTTCAGTCTTTGTATTCTCAAACCTTTTCAAGAACATAAATTTATTATTTGATAACCTTAGTCTTAAAAGTCCCAAAACTTTCAAACCAAAATTTAGAATATGCTTATGGAAAACCATTTCAAAGATTAGCCCAACATCTTAAAATTTACAAAACCGCTTGTTGTTTTAGAAACCGAAAATTCTAAATGCTTAAAACCCAAGAAAAACAAGAAAAACCATATTAAGGATTTAGAATCAAAGGCCGAATTTTTGAACAATGTTAGTAAACCATTTAATTAATATGATTAGAAAATCAACTTTGCTTACCGAACAGTTTGACAAACTTTTAGTTAAAAACAAGTTCGACCTGATATTTATAATATTATGTAACTACTATTTAGATAAATATTATGAAAAAGTGTTTAAAACCAAGTAGATATTATATGAACAACCAAAAACAGTTGGAATTAAAACAGATATATGGCCAATACGATCCTGATTTATTTTTCGTTGTTTATTTAGCTTATGTAAATATGTCTCTTTTAGATAAAAAATATTTAGAACTTATCCCTGAACTGATGGATCAAGGGATTTTGAAAAACATGTTTTTAACCAGTATTTATCAAGTACCTAATAATTTTCCTGAAAAACTGAAAAGTATTGTTGAATATCTTTTAGAACCGAAAATCATGTGATATATCTTTGAAACCATACCACCTTGCTTAGAACTCCGATGGAGGCACTGTACCGCTATAATCATGTATATATCAAACACAATAAAGAACCTTAATACCCAGAAGAAACCTCGAATGAGAAATGAATCTGCTCAAAAGAATTTGGTCAGATATTACAATAGATTTAGAGATTTTCAAATTTTTTGAATTTAGAAACTGCGATGTAACGCTCGTCCCGAGAGTACGCATATGATACCGTAGGGGCGATAATGAGCACAAAGTGTTACATTGTAATCAATCTTTGGAGATGAAATTAGGAAATTATAAAACGGTAGACCCGGAATTTATAATAAAGCCAAGGGTAATATGTAATTTTACCACTTGAGGAACTAGCATTATAAGCAAGTAATGGTGTTATTATATGAAGGTTTAAAAGGAAATGTAAATAGAAGAAGCAGGATTCAAGGCAATTAGGAGAAGTTGGAATAGGAAATAGAAGAGAAACAAAATTTCAAGTAATAATTGGGTAAATCAACCCAAAATGAGTTTTTAAGGCCAACAAGGCCTTATAGCAAAACACTGATTTAAAACATGAATTCAAAATTGGTCTCATTTTGGGAGGAGAACGTGGAAAGGGAAGAGAAGAGAAGAGGAAGAGGAAGAAGAAGAAGAGAAGAAGAGAAGGAGGGAGATCAAGCCAAGGTATGGAAACTAACCTTGATTATGGGTTCTATGAGATTTGGCATGGATTTTTGGGTTTGTATGATGATTATCTTATCTCTAAATCTAGGGTTTTTATAGAATGGTATCCTAAACTTAGATTTCTTGAAATTAAGGTTGGTTAAACCCACAAGGAACAAGATAATTATGGAATCCCCTCCTTTGTTGTTGATTCATGGCTAAACGGGAAGGAAATTCCTGAGTTAGGGTTTCAGGTGAACAAACCCTAATGAATTTTTTGCAAAGGTTATATAACTCATATTTGAGTTGTTTGAAATAATTCAGGAAAAGTTTTTGAAGATACACATGTAATGAAAGATGAATTAAAATAGAGATGTCAAGATGAAAATGAAATGGTTTTGAAGTGTATATGGATTATAGAGTTGAATTGGATGGGAAAATATGGAAAAAAAATGCAGAAAAGCCCACATTCTGGTCATTTTCTGGGCAGCAGTCTCGGTACAGGAAATGCCCTGTTTTCTGTTTCGACCAATTTTCGTATTTTGACCATAACTTGCTCATTTCAGATCCGATTTGAGTGATTCAAGTTTCTGGTTAAAATAGACTTCTAGGGGAACACTTTATCTGAAGGAAGTTCATGCAAATTGTAACTTAGTACCTGTAAGAAATTGGTCAGTGGGTTATGTGCAGATTCTGTTCTACAAGTTGAGTCATTTAGATGTTAACTTGTGTTATGGTTGAGGTTTTAGAGGAAGGAATTTTAAATTGAAATTAAAGCATGTCATTGGAGTATATAAGGACTGATCTGGAGAGTTTATAATTTTGAAGAATTTTTGAATACTTTGGGTCAAAAGTCTATAGAGTATTGTTGGAAAAAGCTGGCCAAAATGAATGGGTTTTTAGTGCTTATGTAATTGGTTCATTTGGCTTTAAATGAATGTGTATGGTGGATTAAAATGGAAGTTAAGTGATTAATGTATAGTCAGGCCTTTTGAAAGGTGAAAAGGACTATCGGACTGGAAACGGGAATTCGACGGGAAGCAAGCGGATTGAGCAGAACCGTGAGTGAAAATGATATTTTGAAAATTGTTTTAAAAGTGAATGGTTTCTAATGTTAAACCTGAAAGTTTGAATGGAAATGCTTTATGTAAATGTTAAGCAAGGCATATGAAAATGTTTTATTTGCATCAGCCATATATATATTTATAGTAAATTATATAAGGGCGCATGCTGTTAAGGCATTATGGAAGTTTAAAAAAATGTGTAAAGAATGTATATGTGTTTTAATGATAAAGTAAAGGATTTAAATGGATTTATAAACGAATTTTGATAAATGTTTTACTGATGGTTACCCTAACCCCATATGACTGTTATGACTGATATCGGCCGAGGTACCTTAAGCGTGTAAGGATTTAGGGGGTAAAGTTATAGGTTACTAACTGAGGGAGGGAAATGGGTGTTTAGAGTAATGTCCTTACACGTGATAAGGTGCTATGACTGGAACCCTATGCAAAGCGTGAGTTTCTCCGCCGCGTAGTGGTTATGACTGGAATGTGACTGTCCCTCACCGTCGCATTCGAAACTGCTCTCGTGTGATTATTCCCTGGTTCAATGTGGTAAAGAAAGAAAGAAGGAAATAAAAGAAAGTTTGAGGCATAAATGTTTAAGGCATAAATTGATTTGAAATGTATAAGCATTTATTATAAAGAAAGAAAGAAAGTTTGAGGCATAACTGTTTAAGACATAAATGGATTTTTAAATGTATAAGTATGTATTACTTGATATATATACTCGAAAATGTTATCTTAAGGCATAAATGGATTTTTAAATGTATAAGTATGTATTACTTTGATATATACTGAAAATGTTATCTTAATGAAAATGTACACTCACTGGGCTCCTTTAGCTCATTCTTTTCCGTATGTTTTAAAAACATTTTCAGGACCCGAGATAGGTGCGCCGGTAGAGTACCCTCCTATGCAGTGAGTTGAGCCATCGAGGAGACGATGCATGTGAACTGCATTGTATAAATAGTTTGCATATTTTATATGTCGAATAATTTGTCATGTATATATGCATATATGGATATATTTTGAAAATGAATCCACGAAGCGGCTCGCTTAAGTCCGCTCACAAAGCCCAATCTTTTATATGCAAAACTCCGTGCATGTAATTGAAGAAGTTTTGAATGTTTTGATGATTTGAAGTGAATAAATGTATATGTGTATCTATTGTGTTTGATTGGGTTGTGGACGAGGAGTCCTAAAACGGAAGTTGAGAAGTTGAGGATTGAAATATTAGAAGTGTTTTTAAATGTTTTCGCAGGTGCTTAGAATTGGGAAAGTCCGAAACAAGAGGAAACTCGCCAATTTTTATGAAAATCCAAGTGTTTGAAAAAAGAAAAATTTATCACTCGTCTCCGCATTATTTTCTAAAGATGTGTTAAGGATTGTAAAGGGGTTCGGCTTCCATGATTTTATTTGACCTGCTTTGAGGAAAAGCTTCCATATCCAATGGAAAAGCCTTGAGGTCCCCCGGTTCATTTATGCTATCCTGCCTGGATCCTTCACCGTAAATAAAATTTTTTATCTTATTGGCGAACCCCAACCATGTCAATTTGAGAACCTTAACCTTAGGAAAAAATTTTCAACCCAAAAATTTTTATAACTTCAGAAGAACAAGATTTTATTAACCAGCTTTGGGCAGATTCACCAGAGATATCATACGTCAGCGATGACGCAAATTTCTGGGAAAGTCTAGATGCAGAGAGTTATGCAAACGTGGAAAATGCAATGGAAGGATAATGAAGACATCAAATCCTGCAAACAGTAGTCAACTCTGCAAACTGCAAAAACCAGCCCGTATCAGCTTTTCAGAACCAAGCTTATCCTGAGCTCACTAGAAGACAAACAAATAAAGGAACGTGTCATATTGTTTGAAGACTTGAAGAACCAACTCAAAAGTTTGATTTGAAGTTTCAACTTTTTCATTTATTATAGTCAAATATTTTTACTTTTCAACTTTTCATTCAATGTAAATAGTAGATTTGTAAGACATTAATTGTCCTTTAAGGACAAGTGTCTCCTACCACTTTAATTGTCCGCTTTCAAAACATGGGTTTCAAAGATTAATTTTTTAAGAAAAATTTTCTTTTTGTATAAGAAAGATAATAACAATGGTGATCCATGTGAGGCTGACATTATTATTTAAAAAATTTTAAAATCAAAACTCCATTTCCCTTGCTTATCTTTTTACCCCTTTGTTCCCCTAAATTAACAAAAAATTAAATTAAGAACAAAAGAGAATTGAAAAAAATACTTACAATATTATTGCTTCAAACTTTGATTACAAACTCTCTGTACAAGCTCTCTCTAACTCTTGTAAGACCCGAGAAATTCCAATTTCTTGAAAAAAAGGGCAAAATCGTAATTTTGGTTACAAATTGTACTCGGTTAAAAACCAAATTTATTCTCTAGATCCTGATAAAAACGAATTAATCGTTGAATTGTCTCGCGAAATCTAATGAAGGCACGTAAATTTCGTGAGAATCGTGGTGAGACAAGAGAGTTGACACGCTTATGAGGCATCGCGTTTGAGTGCCAGAACGAGATTTTGATGCGACAAAGTCACATATAACACGTACTACGCCAATACATAAGTGGTAATGCAGTTATAAAACGATTTTAAACTGGATTACTTGTGATAAAGTGCCGAATGTCAAAACTGGGAAATGAAGGGACATAATAGGCATTTTGGGATTTGTTTAAGTCACTAGAAGACAAAATAGGAATAGTGACTTGTCTTCTCCAAATGAAAAGAAGAGAAAAACGTGAAGGGAATTTTGGTCCAATAGCCGATTTGATTAGAATTTGTAGAGAGAGAAGGAGCAACTTCTCTCTAGAAATACTGATCCATCCGACCGTCTGCAGCCTTCTGACAAGAAGGAGAACTGCTCTACGCAAAGAGGGCTTCGCGTGGGTACCAAATTCAGGGAGTTTCCTCAAACTCCGAGAGGTATGGGTTTCTCCCTACTTGGGTTTTATTCTTTGATTAAGTACCATGTAAATGTTTCGGTTGGTTGAGGCCTTGAACGACCGTTTGATCGGTTCCAAACCTTGGAATCGAAATGCTTGGATTTGAGACCCACGAACAGCCCGTATCGGACTATTTGGGTTAAATGTGTGATGAAGTGTTCTATAAATCATGTATTAGTTTGCTTGAGGCCGGAAATGGCCGTGAAACCCGGGTTCACTAAGTGAACCGATAATTTGTGCTTTGAAAGGAACAAAGAATCTAGGGTTTTAATGCTCCTAAATAAAGGATCACAAAATAATTTTGTGAAAATATGTGTTTGACCGAAAGTGGATTTAAGTTAAATTGCTCAGATTTGATCATTAGCCCAAGTATTTTGGTTTTGATGTGGAAATGTGGAATTTACATGACATGATTGTGTGAATTGAATGTTTTGTAAATATATGCATGTTTATATTTACATGTGAATTAATTCGCATTGAACTCGGCATACATGCATTCCATATGCACTGAACACCCTAGATTATAAGAGTGAGTGCATGAGATGAGTCTAGAGAAAATGGTTCGGGGGGTTGTCTAAAATGTGAATTATCTCAGGGTTGTCTAAAACTAAAAATATCAATCGTCGGAGACGGCCCAATTGATATATATCGGAGGGTAGTCCACTAACATAACATCTGAGACAAATTAATTACTTAGATCGGAGGGTAGACTACAAATATAAACAAATAACTTTGTTTGAAATTATTTTCATACGTGGCCAGGCAAGTGTGAGGGAGCTCTGATGACTCCTGGCATGAGTTGATCGCTTAGACATTCAAGTAGGATCATGCATTTGCTTGAATGTGTGTTTATTTTGGAGCATTGCATATGCACTTAGGTGGAGAGTAGCCCACTTAGGGCGATTCCACTATTGAGCATTAGCTCACCCTGTCGAGGGAACATATTTTCAGGTACAGGGAGCGCACGAGGAGATGGCTCGTCCTAGAGGCCGAGATTTAGAAGAATCCGGAGTGTGGCTTTGAGGGTTCTTCTGATGTTCACATGTATTAGAATTCGAGTATTTTAATATATGTTGTATAAGAGTAAACATTTAACTCTTGGAAACATGATATATGTTGATGTATGATGATGGATATTGTTGTATGGGCCCAAGAGGCCGTTTTTATCCATATTGTATCATGTGATTGATTGGGACAGGTTATATTACAGGTGATGTATCTGGGTAGAGCTCTCCGTACAAAGGAGACTGCTTCTTCGTAGCATCGTCGGGTAGGTTACCCGACATCCACGAGTATTCCGGGTTGACGGGTAGTCAACGGACCCCCGGGAATGGGGTGTCACAACTCTCACTCAACTCACTCTTCTTTCTTTCTCTTTTATCACTGTGTCTACATTCACATTTAAAACTTCTATTTATAGAAGTTTGGCTAACAAAAAACAAAACTAGCACACTATTACAAATAGTTCCCTAACTGAACAACTAAGACTAAGAGATAAAACTAAATTTAAATCTATGACAACTTTATACTAAAAGTACAAAGAGTAAAAAGCAAAAGGACAAAGAAAAGTTGACTTTGATTTTACAATTAATGCCCATTAGGACAAGTGTCCAAAGTTTCCAGTTTGATCTACACGTTTCTTCTCTTCATTTTTCTCGATCGTTAAAATAAATCGACAATGAAGCCTTCCAGCATAAGATCATTGAGGCCGCTTATAGTTTGCAAAGTTGACTACTGTTACAAGATTTGATATCCTTGTTATCCTTCCATTGCATTTTCCAAGCATGAGTTTCAGATCAGATTATCCTTAGTTTGCAGCCATCACGATGTGTATGATATCTCCGTAGAATCCGCCTAAAGCTGGTTAATAAAATCTTGTTCTTCAAGTAAAAATTTTGGTTGAAATTTTTTCTAAAGGTTGTCTCCAAATCGGCTATTAATGGGGTTTCGCCAATAAGATAAAAATTTTTATTTTTGGTTTTTCTAAATTCAAAATTTTGAAAATCTCTAAATCTATTGTAATATACAGAAAATTCTTTTGAACGGGTCATTTCCCATTCAGGTTTTTGCTGGGGTATTAAAGGTTCTTTGTTGTGTTTGATATATACATGATGATAAGGTGCATAAAGATTCCATCAGCCTAAACAAAGGTGGTATGGTTTCAAAAGATATATCTACATGATTTTCGGTTCTAAAAAGATATTCAATAATATTTTTCAGTTTTTCAGGAAAATTATTAGGTACTTGATAAATACTAGTTAAAAATATGTTTTTCAAAATCCCTTGATCCATAAGTTCAGGGATAAGTTCTAAATATTTTTGATCTAAAAGAGACATATTTACATAAGCTAAATAAACAAATTTAAAATAAATCGATCATGGTAGTTTTCATATATCCTCGCTTTTAATTCCACTGCTTGGTTCTATATTGTTCATATAATATACACGGTTCTAAACACCTTTTCATAATATTTATCTAAATAGTAAGATTCAGAAGGTTATAAATATCAGGTCCAAATTTATTTTTTAACTAAAAGTTTGTCAAACTGCTCGTGCTGTGCTTTGATTTTCTAATCATATTAATTAAATCGGTTTTACTAACATTGTTAAAAATCTGTGACTTTGACTTCAAATCCTTAATATGGTTTTCTTGTTTTTCTTGGTTTTAAGTATTTGGAATTTTTCTGCTTCTAAAACAACAAACCGGGTTTTGTAAATTTTTAAGATGTTTGGGCTAAAGTCGGAATGGTTTTTCCATAAGCATATTCTAAATTTTGGTTTGAGTTTTGGGGTTTTAAAGACCAAAGGTTATCAACAATAATCTTAAGGTTCTTTCAAAAAAGGTTTGAGAATACAAAGATCGAAATTGAAGGTTCGGGTTTGTAACTTCATTTAAAACTAACGGTTCCAAATTGAAAAGTTTTTGCTTTGAATCTCTCCTTTGAGCCATGTTCCCGTACACAAAAAAGTTAGTCATAAATAAATCAATCATTTATATAATTTCGTCTACTTATCCAAATTTTTTCTAAAATTTCAAGTTATTATTTAAAACTAAAAGAATTCTTCTATTTCATCTCTTCGCTATATATACTAGAATTGTCACTTTCAAAATCTAATTCACTAATTAATTTCATTGTCATCATTTATTCTATACTCTTATTAAATTAATTTTAATTTGGGTTTTTCTATTTCGTTCATTTGGCAACTTTTAAGTTCGTGACATTCGTGTTTTATATGACCTACTGCCGTATTATTAATAATATTTACATTGGTTTTACTATAATTGGTTCTTCTTTTTATCCAATATTTTCTAGGTTTTCTATATCTTGTATTAAAAGGTTGGTTTTGATAATAAGTTCTTGATTTTCTTCTAAAAGGTTGTTTATACTTTGGGTTTTCTATATTCCCTATATCTATCTCTACATCCTAAATCTAAATCTTCTCCTAAATTTAATCTTCTACAAAGTTGTCTATTTAAATCTTGTTCTTTTATTTGACTTCTTTTCCTATATCTAAACATTCTTTTTCAACCTAATTCTTACAAATTCTACTCTACCGCTATATAAGGAGAGTTTTGTATTCAAAGGTTGAAAATTTATTCCCATAATCTAACACCTACTCGGTCCTTGTGTATTTTTTAATATGTATTTATTTAAATATTCAGTATTCTATCTATCTTAGCAAGAATTGCATATTTCCTAAATTTTTGTTCATATTCTTTATATCGGAAGGTTACTATAATTTTAAATCGTTCAAACTTATAAAGATATAATACGTGTCTATTTACATCCTTCGGGTTGTTCCTAAAAATATAATTTTATAAGATTTATAAACAAACACAAGTATATATTTAAAATTATTTCAACTTCCTAAAAATAACTACTGTTTTCTTTGTTCCATGTTTCTAAAAATTGTAATATCGTTTCCCTAAGTGTACTTTTATTCATACCTCAAGGTTTTATGCTACTATTACAATCTACCGAATTAAAGATTGTTCCCGCTTTCTATGGTTTTTCTAAGATTGCTAGTATTATCTATATCTAAAATTGGTCCATTTGGTTCTATATTCCATTTATTATTGTGAATAACTACTAGAAGGTTCTATTCTTGCTTTAAATGTTAAAATTTGTTTAACTATTTCTCGTTTTTACATTTACAAATTCTTTCAATTTTATTTTTATTATTTTTCTTCATGTTCTTTAAGATTTCAGTTATTTCATTTATTTTTTCATCTTTTTCTGGAATATGTGGTTGTATTATAAATTGGTTTATTACTTCTATATCTAAAATTTTTTTAACTAGGTTTGATTGATAAAGTTTCGAAATTATTTGATCATCTAAATAATTATTACACATTATATCTATAAAGTTTTCTTGATCTATTGGTTCATCTAACAATTTAGGATTTTCAAATTCTTCTAACATTCTATCAATTAACTGTGAGACCCCGAGAAATCCAGATTTCCTGAGGAAGGATAAAATGGTAATTTCGGTCAAAATTCAAAAATTTTCTAGATCTCAGATGATTTAAACGACTTCACCGCTGGAATCATTCAAGAAAATCTAGCTACCACGTCTAATTTCGTTGAATTCGAGACAAATGGACTTCACGCTTTTCGATAAGACGAGGAGCGCGGACACTCGGGCACGTTATGTGTGGCCCAAGAGGCACCACGTGTCAATCTATGGGAAAGTCAAGCATTGAGCCTGGGCGGCTCACATGTGACACATAAGATCATGCCATCGAGCGCGAATCTAAGCGATGGATAAGTGGATAGGGTAATCTAAGGTGTCCAATGAGAAATGGACACGTGGCGTTGAAAGGACAAGTCTCTTGTCCCAATTTTGACCAAATGGATTGGGAGAGGAAGAGAGAGGAGGAGAAAGAGCAAACGGAAGAGATAGGAAAGCGTGATTTTTTAGTTCTACCTTCCTGCACTTCCTAGCGATCAAGTCGGCGAGCCCGACGAGGCAAGAGGCTAAAGTCATCTCCCCACCTGCAAGGACTGGCTAATGCGGTACTAATCTTGGGAGTTTCTCAAACCCGGAAAGGTAAGGGTTTTTCTCCCACTGCTTTACTTTTGTTTAAGGGTTATGTAATGCATGGGGATTTGCCGAGGCCCTGATGGTCGTGATTTCTGCCCAAAAGATTTGACCGAGTGAATAAATCTCCTAATGGTTTGGACACCCACCGAACTCGCTTGCGTTGATTGCGATGTTGTGTTATCGCCACGTAGTGAAATAAATACGCCGATTATGAGTTTGTGGGCTGCCTCCAAGATGAACCGCCGGATTGTTCCTTAGCCCATGTGAGCTAATCTTATGTTATTGTTGTAAATTGAATAACATGATTTATGGAATTAATTATGTTAATATATGCATGAGTGATATATATTAGCATGTGTTGAATGTTTGGTGTGCCATTACATCAGACTTAGGTAGGAGTAACCTAAGTAGGGAAATTCCACCATCGGGCATTGCTCATCTGGCCGTGGGGACCCTTTCACAGTACCGAAGACTATCTTGGGGATGAATCCATTCTGTGGCTTTAGAGGCGTAAGAAATGGCCAAACTCACTATCATGTGTATTTTTTTTGTTTTTTCAGAAGATTATGGGCAAGAGACCCGCTTGTATAAATTGTAATTAAATCATTTTTGTATAAAATATATACATTTTATGAGTAGGATGTAGGCCCAAGTGGGCCATATTTGCACATGTATGTCTCATAACATGAGACATGTGTGATTTCCTCGGGCGACTGTAATAACGGACACCTTGCTTTTGGGAAGGCCACATTAACTTTGAGTTTCTATATAAATTTTCTATAGTTTTATATTTAGCACAATTTCGTTCTTCTATGTTTACTACATTAACATGTTCGTATTCAGCCACTATCGACTCCTCGTTCTATATTTATGGTTCTATAATTTCCAAAAGTTATACTAGCACTTCCGTCCTTATTGTGATATATACTACTAGAGGTTGGATATTTTGTTTCTGGTTTATTTATTTGTGGTAATTCCCATTCTCTTCCTAATAAATAATTTATTTCTAAGGGTTTAGCTTCAATCATATTTACAGTTTTGCTACCAAAAGTTTTTACTATATCATCAAATTCCATCATGCATTTTAAACTTAAAGCATTTGTTGTTTTTATCTACTTTTTGACTAAGTTTTTCTAATATTTCTTTCAAATTTTGTTGTTCAATTTTTATTTTTTCTATTTCTTTTCTACAAAATTTATCTTCCTTAACTAAATGTTCTTTTATATAATCTAAGTTGCTTCTAATTAAATTAAAATGTTTAAAGTCTTCCAACTTCTTTCCTAATTCCTAAGGTTGTGTTACACAAGTCTATTCTTCTCTGTTGAATTTCTTTAACTTTTTCTAAATTTTGTATATCACAGTCACACTCACCTGGTTTTCTATCTAGCTTTTTATGTTCTTCTAATTTTACTTTGGTTATTCCTAACTGAATTTCTACAAGGTTCTTAAAATATTTAATTTCTTTTTTTTTTTTATTTTTTTTTTTAAACTCAGGGTTCATTAATTTCTACTGGTTTTCTACCTATTCTAATTTCTACACTAATTTATGTACTAATTTCTACTTTCTAAGAAATTGAACTACTAGCATAAGAACTTGAACTACTAACATAAAGATTATCTATATAATATTTTACTATTTCAGTTTTAACTACGCTTTCTTAAAGTTAAATAACTTTTCAGAGGTTTCCTTTTATAGTGGTTTCGTATTCACACAAATATTTAAGAGACACAAGGTTTTGAATATCTTTAGTTAGGTTTTTCAAAGTTGTTCTTAAAGCATGCAGTTTATCTAAATTTTTCCTAAATTCTTCACGCTGAATGTAAATTCTATTACTAAGTTCTTTTATTACCCATCATAATCTAAATTATAAACACTAGGAGGATAAGGAATAAAAGACATAAAATAAACACACAATTACTAACATACAAATTTTCACAAATTTTCTACAAATTATAAACACAAACTGAACAAAAACATAAATTTTCACAATATCATAAACATAAAATTTTTCAAAAGATTGTTTCACAATATGACTTTAAACGGGGTAAGATAAAGCTTGGTACTCTGGAATTTAATTTCAAAAGTTTTTAAATAATAATAATTAACATACAAGTGC
Organism: Tetrastigma voinierianum; assembly: GCA_016808115.1. Taxonomy (NCBI): domain Eukaryota; kingdom Viridiplantae; phylum Streptophyta; class Magnoliopsida; order Vitales; family Vitaceae; genus Tetrastigma; species Tetrastigma voinierianum. Next base: position 227,588 of record JAEQBH010007658.1, read on the forward strand.
TCTGATACCATTATTCCCTCTTATACTAAAAACAAAACCCATCTCACAAATCTCTCCTCAAAACACCCTGGTTTAAATTAAGAATAATAAAACATCACTTCGTGTCATAGGAAAAATCCCCCCACCAAGACCAGACAAAGTCTCCCTCAAACGCCCCATCTGCTAAGACTAAAGACTCTAGTTTTAAAATTCCGCTTTCAAAACATGGGTTTGAAGATGAATTTTTTAAGAAAAATTTTCTTTGTATAAGAAAGATAATAACAACAGGATCCATGTAGGTTGATTATTATTATTTAAAAAATTTTAAAATCAAAACTCCATTTCCCTTGCTTATCTTTTTACCCCTTTGTTCCCCTAAATAAATAAAATTAACTAAAAAAAAAAACAAAGTAAGAACAAAAGAGAATTGAAAGAAATACTTACAATATTATTGATTCAAACTTTCTGTACAAACTCTTTCACTCTCACTTAACTCTCTCAAACTCTATGAGGCATCTAAAGCCTCATGCAACTCATGATTTTACGATACACAATTCCTCTATTTATGCACTTCCTAAAAACTAAAGACAAAACTAAAAGATAATTCTCACCTAACAATTAAAGTGAGACACTTGTCCTAAAGGACAAATTAATGTCTTACAAATCTACTATTAACATTGAATGAAAGTTGAAAAGTAAAAAATAATATTTGACTATAATAAATGAAAAAGTTGAAACTTCAAATCAAACTTTTGAGTTGGTTCTTCAAGTCTTCAAACAATATGACACGTTCCTTTATTTGTTTGTCTTCTAGTGAGCCTGTGATGTTTCTTGGTTCTCAAAAGTCGATAATGGCTTAAGTTTTTGCAACATGTGAAAGTTGACTACCGCTTTGCGGATTTGATGTCTTCATTATCCTTCCATTGCATTTTCACGCTTGCATAACTCTCTCGTGATCTAGATCTTCCTGCAAATTTGCGCTATCACGCAATGTATGATATCTCTCGTGAATCCCCAGTCGTGTTAATAAAATTGCTCTTTCCTGGGGTTATAAAATTCTTTTGGTTGAAATTTTTCTAAAGGCTGGGTTCTCCAAATTGACATGGTCAGTTTCACCAATAAGATAAAATTTTATTTCCGGTTTTTCTAAATTCAAAAATTTGAAAATCTCTAAATCTATTGTAATATACGAAATTCTTTTTGAACGTCATTTCTATTCGTGTTTTTGTTGGGGTATTAAAGGTTTTGTTGTGTTTGATATATACATGATGATAGCTATGCACAGCCAGCTTCCATCGCTTCTAAACAGCGTTAAAAGTGATATATCTACATGATTACTTCCGCTCAAAAGATATTCAACAATATTTTTCAGCCAGAAAATTATTAGGTACTCTTGATAAATACTAGTTAAAATATGTTTTTCAAAATCCCTTTATCCATAAGTTCAGGGATAAGTTCTAAATATTTTGATCTAAAAAGAGACATATTTACATAAGCTAAATAAAACAATCTTAAAAATAAATCGATCATGGTAAGCCATTTATCCCGTTCTAATTCCACTGTTTTTGGTTCTAAATTGTTCATATAATATACACTGGTTCTTAAACACTTTTTCATAATATTTATCTAAATAGTAAGATTCTATAATATTATAATATCAGTCCAACTTTGTTTTTAACTAAAAGTTTGTCAAACTGCCTGCAGAAGTTAAAGCCGATTTTCTAATCATATTAATTAAATCGATTTACTAACATTGTTGCAAATTCGGACTTTGGATTCTAAATCCTTAATATGGTTTTCTTGTTTTTCTTTCGTTTTAAGCATTTGAAATTTTTCGCTTTCTAAAACAACAAACTGGTTTTGTAAATTTTTAAGATGTTGGGCTAAAGCTGAAATGGTTTTTCCATAAGCATATTCTAAATTTTGGTTTGAAAGTTTTGGGGTTTTAAAGACCAAAGGTTATCAACAATAACTTTATGTTCTTCAAAAAGGTTTTGAGAATACAAAGACTCGAAATCAAGGCTCACAAACTTCATTTAAACTAACGGTTCCAAATTGAAAGTTTTTGCTTTTGAATTTCTCCTTGAGCCATGTTCCTGTACACAAAAAGTTAGTCATAAATAAATCAATCATTTATATAATTATGTCTACTTATCCAATCTTTTCTAAAATTTCCTAAGTTATTATTTAAAACTAAAAGAATTCTTCTATTTCATCTTCTAAGCTATATATACTAGAATTGTCACTTTCAAAATCTAATTCACTAATTAATTCTTCATTGTCACTATTTATTTCATACTCTTTTATTAAATTAATTTTAATTTGTGTTTTTCTATTTCGTTCATTTGGCAACTTTTTAAGTTCAGGACATTCAGGTTTTATATGACCTACTTGCCGACATAAATAACATTTACATTGGTTTTTACTATAATTGGTTCTTCTTCTTTTTATCCAATATTTTCCAGGTTTTCTATATCTTGTATTAAAAGGTTGATTTTGATAATAAGTTCTTGATTTTCTTCTAAAAGGTTGTTTATATCTTTTGGGTTTTCTATATTCCTTATATCTATCTCTACATCCTAAATCTAAATCTTCTCCTATAATTCCTGTTTTTTCTGCTTGAACTAAAAGGTTTTTTAATTTTAATGAGTTTTTTAAATTTTCTAAAAAATCATTAACTATACTGTCTTTTATTTCCTCAATTTTATTTAGAGACACGAGAAACTATGTTATTGATTCTATTTTTCTCGTGTTTGTATAAGCAATTGTTGTCATGGACACCCCAAAACTCGAGGGAATCCCATTGACTACGCCAACTCAGGAACCTCGTGTGTCTCATATCATGAGACCTTACATGAGTAAATGACCCAATAGGGCCCATCATCATGCTCTCCATACGGTTACAAGACCATACATTTCCTATAGATCTAAGAGTTATTACATCACTCCTAATGCCAAAACATATTAAAACTAGGTCGTCTAATATATACACAAAACAAGAATCAAGGGGGTACAGCTTCGCCCGCCCATAATCCCGCCCCTTAAGGAGCCGTCGTCCGCCCGCACCCGAAAGGGGGGTCCCACTACGGGGTGAGCTAACGCCCAGTAGGGATAAATCCTATAAGGGCTATTTCACACCTAGGTGCACATGCAAATGATCATTTCACAGCCAAACCAACAAACTAACTGCATGGCATACATGTTATCCTATCATGGAAAATCTACATGCATGTATGACGACACTCTACATGCTCCCAAGTAGTCTGGTCAACCTCCGACTCCACCACTCCAATGCAAGTGCCAGCTGGAAGTCGCATCGAGCCGCTCGACGATCTCACAACCCGTAGTCTATGTGATATTTTATTTAATCAGCTTCGCGGTCTTTTTGGGCAACAGAACTTTTCGGGGTCTCACCGCGGTCTCTTACACCCTCCGACATTTTTCGGGCTTTCACCGGTGGATTGCCTAACTGTGTTTTCGTGCTTTCACCCGAGGGGGTATCTATCCCCTACTTGCTACGCCGACACATTTCATTTTTTTTCATTTTCGCGAACGATTGAACTCCAATTGACTTCGTCCCATTCCCAAGCCCACACGATTCAACACTAAACGTTAAAGTACAAATCAGCACCATGTACGCACTCATGTAATGTGTTATCGCACACCAATGCAATGCAATTTGTGTCACTGCACTCAAACCCATGACCAATGTATGAAGATTCCTGCATGGACATTCTACACCGCATTAATTATGTGTGTGCTTATGAACACTCATGTTTAATGCATACAACATTTCATATATTCAGTTCAACATCAACAAACATGCAGTCATGTTAATATTCCACATTATTCCAAATCTGGCATATCACATAAGCATGCACTACATCTTTTCTATCATTCAGTTCATTCATATCAACACATCTTCAAGCATGTATTAACATAATTCCCACCATTACTTAGGAAAGTAATGCCATAACTCATATTCCCAAGCTGAGACATAGTATGTCAATTATATAGCCCGCGTTACGCCAAGAAGGCCATGTTCAAGCACAACACATTACAACCCAATGTTTTTGAAACACCCATATTGATAACAATTACTCAGTTTTTCGGCACATATGTGAGCACTTATTTCAACTGAATGGCTTATGGCTAGATTCTAGACTCCATGAACTTTCCATAGAGTCCAAGAACACCCAAATCGGAGTTCGGACGGAAAAGTTATGGCCTAAACAACCAGGGCTAAAACCTAGAAAAATCCTGCATGTTAACCAAGCAAGCAAAGATACACCAAACTGATTTTTTTTCGGTCTAAGAACCCAGAAAAATTCTGCATGTTAACCATGCAAACAATGATACACCAAACTGATTTTTTTCAGTCTAAGAACCCAGAAAAATTCTGCATGTTAGTCATGCATGAAAACCCATAAAATTCTGCATGTTTTCTATGCATGTTACAATACACCAAACTGAGTTTCTTTGATCTAAAACCCAAAACATTCTGCATGTTAGTCATGCATGGAAGCCCAGAAAATTCTGCATGTTTTTCATGCATACAATAATACACCAAATTGAGTTTTCTTTGATCTAAAAACCCAAAAGATTCTACATGTTAGTCATGCATGAAAGCCCAGGAAATTCGGCATGTTTTTCATGCATACACAATACACCAAACTGAATTTCAGTCTAAAAACCCAGAACATTCTGCATGTTAGTCATGCATACAATAATACACCAAACTGAGTTTTCTTTGATCTAAAAACCCAAAACATTATGCATGTTAGTCATGCATGGAAGCCCAGAAAATTCTGCATGTTTTTCATGCATACAATAATACACTAAACTGAGTTTTCTTTTATCTAAAAACCCAAAACATTCTGCATGTTAGTCATGCATGGAAGTCCAAAAAATTCTGCATGTTTTTAATTCATACAATAATACACCAAATTGGGTTTTCAAGTCCTAAAAACCAGAAAAAAAACAGCATGTACAACATCACAATTTCAGTCTTCAAACCCAGAAAATTCAGCAAGTACAACATCACAAATTCAGCATGTTATTCATTCAAACAATCACATAGCAAACTCAACCAAATGCCATTTCCATGGCCCCAAACAAGGAAATAACCAAAGAGGAAAGATCCCTCACCTCTTGAAGTGTGTAGGACCAGTTCTTGATCCACCCAAATCTGAAAACAATGGGGGAAAAGCTTCCTCCTCCTTTTCTTCCTTCCTTTCTTTCTTTCTTTCTTTCTTTCTTTCTCTCTTTTCTTTCTTCTCCTCTTCTCTACGAATTGTTTGGAATCTCTCCTCCAAATCCAAAGTTGGTTTGACCTAGGTGGAGTACACCTAACACAAATTTGTTTGGTGTTCTCCATGCCACAATTTAACCCACTTTCATGCTCATGCATGAGGGTGGCTTGACATTTGGCCCCACCCAACCTTACATGCAATCCTAGGCATGACACTCGCCCACCCGATGTGCCAAGTGTCTCTCATGCAAGTGCCACATGGCACCCCATGGTTGGGTCTGCCCGCCTCGAATGCATGCAAACCGACAATTTCGAATTCGACGTTGTAGCTCGTTTGGTTCAATTAGATTTCGCGAGATGATTCTAACGGCGTGATTCGTTTCGTCATCCGAGGTCTAGAGAAAGATCTAGGGTTTTGTCTGTACTGTTCCGGGTAAGAATTACCGATTCTCTCATTTAAAAAAAAAAAAAAAACGCTTTTCCCGGGTTTCACAGTTGTAGTTTTTGGGTGAAAGCTAACTTGGTTATTTTGTATTGTTATACCTCCTTGTAAAGAATGTACAAAATTTAAACCTAAAATAAAAGGATATAAACTTATACTAGGGACTAAATAGGTTTGTGGTAATGTCATGGTTATATTGTTAATTATTATTGGAACATTAGCTATATATTTTGTTATTATTATTTTTTCTTGATTATACTGCACTAATTCTACAGGTTGAGTTAAGGTTTGTTGGTCTTCATTTGATACTAAGGTTTCAAATAAAAGGTTTTTACTAGCTCCAGTATCTAACATTGCTTCGACTTTTATTTCATTTTTCTTTAATTTAATAGTTGTTGGAAATGTTATTGTTTTTACCTTATTTGCTGTATTTACAAGTGTTGTTTGTACAGAAATAACTGTAAAAATATTGTACATGAAGAAAAAATAACAAATGAAAATAAAAATAAAATCGAAGAAGAATTTGTAAATGTAAAAACAGAAATAGTTAAACAAGGCCTGCAATTTAAAACAAGAATAGAACCTTCTAGTAGTTATTCACTACCAATAAATGAATATAGAACAAATGGACCAATTTTAGATATAGATAATACTAGTAATCTTAGAAAAACCATAGAAAACTGAGAACAATCTTTAAATTCTGATGGTGTTATTGTAGCTTTCCAAAACCAACAAGAAATATATGAATATTGTAAAAGTACACTTAGGGGAACGGTATTACAATTTTTTATAAACATGGAACAAGAAAACAATAGTTATTTTCAGGAAGTTAGAAATAATTTTAGTATATCCGTGTTTATAAATCTTATAAAATTATATTTTTTAGGAACAACCCAAGAGGATGTAAATGAACCTCAGATATATCTTTATAAGTTTGAACGCTTAAAATTATGTAACCTTTCGTATATAAAAAAGAATATGAACAAAAATTTAAGAAATATGCAATTCTTGATAAGATAGATAGAATACTTGAATATTTAAAATAAATACATATTAAAAATACAAGGACCGTAGGTGTTGACATGGAATGAATTTTCAACCTCGAATACAAAAATCTCCTTATATGTGAGAGTAGAATTTGTAAAATTGGTTAAAAAAGAATGCTTCTCTGAATATAGAGAAGAAGTCAAATAAAGAACAAGATTTAAAATAGACAACTTTGTAGAAGATTAAATTTAGAGAAGATTTAGATTTAGGATGTAGAGATAGATATAGGGAATATAGAAACCCAAAAGATATAAAACAACCTTTAGAAGAAAATCAAGAACTTATTATCAAAACCAACCTTTTAATACAAGATATAGAAAACCTGGTAAATATTGGATAAAAAGAAGAAGAACCAATTACAGTAAAAACCAATGTAAATGCTATTTATGTGGGAAAATAGGTCATATAAAACCCGAATGTCCTGAACTTAAAAAATTGTCAAATGAACAAAATAGAAAAACCCAAATTAAAATTAATTTAATAAAAGAGTATGAAATAAATAGTGACAATGAAGAATTAATTAGTGAATTAGATTTTGAGAGACAATTTAGTATATAGCTTAGAAGATGAAATAGAAGAATTCTTTTAAATAATAACTTAGGAAAATTTTGTAAAGATCGTTAAGTAGATGTGATTTATATAAATGATTGATTTATTTATGACTAACTTTTTGTGTACAGGAAAATGGTTCAAAGGAGAAATTCAAAAGCAAAAACTTTTCTAATTTGGAACCGTTAGTTTAAAATGAAGCTTTAAACCTAAACCTTCAATTTCGCCTCTTTGTGCATTCTCAAAACCTTTTGGAAGAACATAAAGGTATTGTTGATAACCTTGCCTTTAAAACCCCAAAACTTTCAAAACCAAAATTTAGAATATGCTTATGGAAAACCATATTTCAAATTTTAGCCCAACATCTTCAAAATTTACAGAATCAGTTTGTTGTTTTAGAAACTGAAAAATTCCAAATGCTTAAAACAAGAAAAACAAGAAAACCATATTAAAGATTTAGAATCAAAGTCCGAATTTTTGAACAATGTTAGTAAAACCATTTAATCAATATGATTAAAAATCGCTTTGTTATCGAATAAAGTGATTAAACTTTTGTTAAAACAAGCTGTATTCGATATTTATAATATTATATCATTATTTCTTTAGATAAATATTATGAAAAAGTGTTTAAGAAACAAAGGTAGTACATATGAACAATTTAAAAATCAAAATGCTGGAATTAAAAAACAGATATAAGGTTTATTTCATGATCCTCGGTTTAGTTTTTTGTTGCTTATAGCTATGTAAATATGTCTCTTAGATAAAATAGCTTGTAGTCTTCATCCCTGACCGAGCGATCAAGGGATTTTGAAACATGCTAACTGCTATTTATCAGTACCTACATTGGTTCTTTCCTGAAAAACCGAAAATATTGCTGAATATCTTAGGGGAATCGGTAACATGTAGATATATCTTTGAAATTCATCTTTTATTTAGAATCATGGAAGTTATCAGCTATGCCCCCATTATCATCATGTATATATCAAACACAACAAAGAACCTATCTCAAAGAAAAATCGAATGCCTCTCGTATAGCTACAATGATTTGAGATTTCAAATTTGAAAATCAAATAAAATTTTTATTTTATTGGTTAAATTTTCAACCATGTCATTTGAGAACTCAACCTTGCAGCCAACCCAAAATTTTTGCATCTCAGAAGGTTCAGGTTTTCGGGGCGTATTGTATATCTACGTCACGATGCATTTAAATTTTCGGGAAAGCTAGATGCAAGGTAGAGTTGCAAAGGTGAGGTCGCACGGAAGCGACATGAAGAGCGCAGTCAGCAGGTCAACTTCAGAATGCAAAGTCTCAAAGCCCTATCGCTTTTTAGACCAAGTAGCCTCTCGGTCACTATCAAACAGTCAGTGAAATATTCTGAAGCATCCTCAATCAAAGCTTGATTTGAAGCTTCAACTCTTCTCTATATTATGGTCAAATATTTTTACATCCTGTTCAATGTAAATAGTAGATTTTGTAAGACATAATTGCCTTAAGTGTTCCCTACCACTCTTTACTCAGAGAATCTCTTAGTCTTGAAGTTTTTGCTCCTTAGTTTGTGGTAGTATATTTAAATCATGAGCTGCATGAGCTTGAATGCTTTATAGAGTTTGAGAGAAGCTGCGATATGAAAGAGCTTGCACAGAAGTTTGAATCAATACAGTTGTAGTAGTTTTTCACTTCTTACTTACTTGTGTTTATTTTACTTACTCTATTTATTTAAATAAGGTAAGATAAGTTAGTGAAATGGAGTTTTCTGATTTCAAAAATTTCTATAATAATAATTGGTCTCCGTTACTACGTTGTTATTGTCTTCCTTGATACAAAAGAAAATTTTCTGTGCCTGTCTGAAACCCAGCTGAGGTTTAGTTCTTGAAACTGTATCTTTGCTTCCACCATGACCTTTAACTCTTAGTTTATGATGCTTGAGGGAGACTCTTGTTCAGTCTGGTGGGGATCATTTAGCGATGTTTTACATTCCTTTACTCTAACAGGTTTTTTTGAGGCAGATGAGATGGGTTTTTTGCTTGTGCATAAGAGGAATACTCATTCCTCTTATACTAAAAACAAACCCATCTCACAAATCTCTCCTCAAAACACCTTGATTTAAATTAAGAATAATAAAACATCACTTCATGTCATAGGAAAAATCCCCCCACCAAGACTAGACAAAGTCTCCCTAAAACGCCTATCCTCGGCTAAAATGGGTTAAAGGTCATGGGTTAAGACTAAAGACTCTGGTTTTAAAATTCCGCTTTCAAACATGGGTTTCAAAGATTACCTTAAGAAAATTTAATTTTTGTATAAGAAAGATAATAACAACAGGATCCATGTAGGTTGATTATTATTATAGAAAATTTTTGAAATCAAAACTCCATTTCCCTTGCTTATCTTTTACCCCTTTGTTCCCCTAAATAAATAAAATTAAATTAAAAATAAACAAATTAAGAACAAAAGAGAATTGAAAGAAATACTTACAATATTATTGATTCAAAATTTCTGTACAAACTCTTTCACTCTCACTTAACTCTCTCAAACTCTATGAGGCAAAGCTCATGCAACTCATGATCTTTACGTATACACAATTCCTCTATTTATAGACTTCCTAAAAACTAAAGACAAAAACTAAAGATAAGAATTCCCACTAACAATTAAAGTGGTAGGAGACACTTGTCCTTAAAGGACAATTAATGTCTTACAAATCTACTATTTACATTGAATGAAAAGTTGAAAAGTAAAAATTAATATTTGACTATAAGAAATGAAAAAGTTGAAACTTCAAATCAAACTTCTTTGAGTCGTTCTCCAAGTCTCTAAACAATATGACACGTTCCTTTATTTGTTTGTCTCTAGTGAGCTCGTGATGTTTGGTTCCTAAAAGCCGATACGGCTGGTTTCTTGCAAAGCTTATGCAGTTGACTATCAAGCCATAGGATTTGATGTCTTCATTATCCTTCCATTGCATTTTCCACGCTTTGCATAACTTGCATCTGTGACTTCCTTAAATTTGCGCTTATCATCACGAAGATATCTATGGTGAATCTGCCCAAAGCTGGTTAATAAAATCTTGTTCTTCTGAAGTTATAAAAAATTTTGGGTTGAAATTTTTTCTAAAGGTTGGGTTCTCCAAATTGACATGGTTGGGGTTTCGCCAATAAGATAAAAAATTTTATTTCTGGTTTTTCTAAATTCAAAAATTTGAAAATCTCTAAATCTATTGTAATATACAGAAAATTCTTTTGAACGGGTCATTTCCCATTCAGGTTTTTGTTGGGGTATTAAAGGTTCTTTGTTGTGTTTGATATATATATGATGATAAGCAGGTACAGTGCTTCCATTAGTTCTAAACAAAGGTGGTATGGTTTCAAAAGACATATCTACATGATTTTCGGTTCTGAAAAGATATTCAACAATATTTTTCGCCAGAAAATTATTAGGTACTTGATAAATTTCAGTTAAAATATGTTTTTCAAAATCCCTTGATCCATAAGTTCAGTGGGATAAGTTCTAAATATTTTTGATCTTAAAAAGAGACTTATTTACATAAGCTAAATAAACAACAAAATAAAATCGTGGATCATGGTAAAGCCATATATCCGCTTTAATTCCACTGCTTTTTTGGTTTTAAATTGTTCATATAATATACACTGCTCTTAAACACTTTTTCATAATATTTATCTAAAAGTAAGATTCTATAATATTATAAATACGTCCGAACTTGTTTTTAACTAAAAGCTCACAAACTGTCTGCAGTGTGACGCCTTACTCCGGGGGTCCGTTTGACTACACCACAACCCGCGGAATATGGACGCCCAAGTTACCCGACCACTTCAAAGAACTCCAGAGCTCCCTTGTACCCAGGAGCTCTACCTGTAAATGAAACACCTTGCATGAAACCCGTCCCAAGCAGATCCAATACATAATCACACGATACAACATGGAGCAAACGACCTCTGGGCCCATACTACAATATCCATAAAAAACATACTAACTATATCCAATGGGGCCTAAGTAGCTTCAAATGTTTTACTCTTATACAACATATATTAAAATACTTAATTTCTAACATACAGAACCATCATCAAAGCCACAACTCCTGGGCTTTCTTCACAACCAACTCTAGGGACTCCAGAGCCAGTCCCCCTCGCACGCTCCCCGTGCACTGCAAAAGGGGGGTCCCACATCAAAAAGGAGCTAACGTCAGTAGTGGAATCGCCCTAAGTGGGCTACTCTCCACCAAAGTACAATGCAATGATCCAAAATAAACATACATTCAAGCAAAATGCATGATCCTACTTGAATGTCTAAGATGACTAACTCCGCATCCCGAGTCCTTATCGACTCTCTCACACTCCCCAAGCCTTGTATGAGAATCTCTATTGTTTTATTAGTGGACAACCTCCGATGTATATATATCAATTGGGTCTCGACGATTGATATATTATTTGTTGTGGACTTTCCTCGATGAATATCAATCAAGCCGCCTGAGACGATTGATATTTTCATTCGACTACCCGATAATTATTTTGACTACCCTCCGAACTCATTTTCTCTAGGACTCATCTCATGCACTAACCCCAAAGTCCCGCATGCCTCCAGCTGCGACATTAATTACGTATTTTCAATCTAATACGCCTAATTCACATGTAAATATATAAAATGCATATATTTACAAACATTCAATTCACACAATCATGTCAGCGTAAATTCACATTTCCACATCAAAATTAGCTCCTCAAGCTAATGATCATACACCTAGTAATTATCAATCACTCTACTAAACACATATTTTCGCAAAATACTCGTGACCAATGCCGGAACAAAGAAACCCCAGGTTACTCGTTCCTATCACTATCGACACCTTACCCGGCTCACTTTGTGAACTCAGATTTCCTCGGCCGATTCGGCCTCATACACATCAAAAGACACATTTTCACACACAAATGTGCACAACTAGGAACCCACACAGCTCGTGGACAAATACTGACCATTCACATGGGTTTCAAAATCCAACATCTCGATTCTAGCTTAACCGGGATCAAACCCGCCATTCCACGCCTCAAGAAACCGTGGGGCATGTGTAAAACACTTAAATAAAGTCAGAAAACCCAAGTAGTGGTAAAACCCCACCTCAAGGAGTTTGAGGAAACTCCCTAAATTTATACCCACGCAAGCCCTCTTCGCTGTAGAGCGCTTCTCTCATTCCGGGCATCACAAGGCTCTGACACTTCAGACATTTCTTAGAGAGAAGTTCTCTCTCTATGAAAATCTCTTAAAATCTGATACTGTAAGAAAATCCCCATCTCACGTTTTTGGCTTTGGTTTGTGAATGAGAAGATGCACTATACACTATTTTGTCACCTCATGACTTAAAATCAAATCCATAATGACCACATGTCCTCTTTACCGTGGACCTGATATTCTGCACTACCCTATCGGTCCATTTTCTTCATCATTTCACTCATACCACTTATTGCGCACATGAAAGACATGTTATATGTGACTCTCACGCATCGAAATCGCTTTACTAAGACCCGAATCGCGACGTCGAAACTGTCAACTCCGACTATCTCGGAATTTTACGAAATTTTACGTGCTAGCTAGATTTCGTGAGACGATTCCAATGGTACAATCCGTTTCGTCATCCGAGATCTAGAGAATAAATGATGGATTTTTAACCGAAATTACAATTTTGTAATCGAAATTACGATTTTGCCATTTTTTCCATAAATTGGAATTTCTCGGGTCTTACAGTAAGCAAAGCTGATTTTTTAATCATATTAATTAAATCGGTTTTACTAACATTGTTCAAAAATTCTGACTTTGATTCTAAATCCTTAATATGGTTTTCTGCTTTTCGTATTTTAAGTATTTGGAATTCTTCGCTTAAACAACAAATTGGTTTTCAGAATTTGAAGATGTTGGGCTAAAGTTTAAACGGTTTTTCCATGCTGATATTCTAAATTTTGGTTTTGAAAGTTTTGTAGTTTTAAAGACCAAAGGTTAATAATTACTTTATGTCTTTCAAAAGGTTTTGGTGAATACAAAGATCAAATCAAGGCCTGGTTTAAAACTTCATTTAAACTAATCTGCCTAAATTGAAAGTTTTTGCTTTGAATTTCTCCTTTTAGCCATTTTCCTGTCACTCCAAAGTTGGTCATAAATAAATCAATCATTTATATAATTTTGGCATTTAACCAATATTTTCTAAAATTTCTAAGTTATTATTTAAAACTAAAAGAATTCTTCTATGTTATCTTCTAAGCTATATATATACTAGAATTGTCACTTCAAAATCTAATTCACTAATTAATTCTTCATTGTCACTATTTATTTGCTATTCTTTATTAAATTTATTTTAATTTGGGTTTTTCTATTTTTGCTCATTTGATAATTTTTTAAGCTTCAGATATTCAGGTTTTATATGACCTAGCTTACTTGCCCACATAAAATAGTACGCACATTGGTTTTTACTATAATTGGTTCTTTTCTTTTATCCCATATTTTCCAAAAGTTTTCTATATCTTGTAATAAAAGGTTGGTTTTGATAATGTTCTTGATTTTCTTCAAAAGGTTGTTTATATCTTTGGGTTTTCTATATTCCCTATATCTATCTCTACATCCTAAATCTAAATCTTCCTAAATTTAATCTTCACAAAGTTGTCATTTAAATCTTGTTCTTTTATTTGACTTCTTTCTCCTATATTCAAACATTCTTTTCTAACCAATTTTTACAAATTCTACTCTACGTCTATAAGGAGAGTTTTTGTATTCAGAGTTGAAAATTCATTCCATAATCTAACACCCCATTGGACCTTGTATTTTTAATATGTATTTATTTAAATAATCAGGTATTCTATATATCTTAGCAAGAATTGCATATTTCCTAAATTTTTGTTCATATTCTTTTATATACGAAATGTTACATAATTTTAATAGTTCAAACTTATAAAGATATAATAAAGGTTCATTTACATCCTCTTGGGTTGTTCCTAAAAAATATAATTTTATAAGATTTATAAACACAGATATACTAAAATTATTTCTAACTTCCTGAAAATAACTACTGTTTTCTTGTTCCATGTTTCTAAAAAATTGTAATACCGTTCCTCTAAGTGTGTACTTTTACAATATTCATATATTTCTTGTTGGTTTTGGAAAGCTACAATAACAATTCATCGTAATTCTAAAGATTGTCTCGCTTTCTATGGTTTTTCTAAGATTATTAAGTATTATCTATATCTAAAATTGGTCCATTTGTTCTATATTCATTTATTATTGGTTGTGAATAACTACTAGAAGGTTCTATTCTTGTTTTAAATTGCAGACCTTGTTTAACTATTTCTGTTTTTACATTTACAAATTATTTTTCAATTTTATTTTCTTTTGTTATTTTTTCTTCATGTTCTTTTAAGATTTCAGTTATTTCATTTATTTTTTCATCTTTTTCTGGAATATGTGGTTGTATTATAAATTGGTTTATTACTTCTATATCTAAAATTTTTTAACTAGGTTTGATTGATAAAGTTTCGAAATTATTTGATCATCTAAATAATTATTACACATTATATCTATAAAGTTTTCTTGATCTATTGGTTCATCTAACAATTTTGGATTTTCAAATTCTTCTAACATTCTATCAATTAACTCTGAGTTTCTATATAAATTTTCTGCTTCTATATTTAGCACAATTTCCCGGTTCTTCTATGTTTACTACATTAACATGTTCGCATTCGCTCACTATCGACTGCCCTATATTTATGGTTCTATAATTTCCAAAGTTATACTAGCACTTCCGTCCCTTATTGTGATATATACTACTAGATGTTGGATATTTTGTTTCTGGTTTATTTATCTGTGGTAATTCTCATTCTCTTCCTAATAAATAATTTATTTCTAAGGGTTTAGCTTCAATCATATTTACAGTTTTGCTACCAAAAGTTTTTACTATATCATCAAATTCCATCATGCATTTTAAACTTAAAGCATTTGTTGTTTTTATCTACTTTTTGACTAAGTTTTTCTAATATTTCTTTCTAAATTTTGCTTGCTCAATTTTATTTTTTCTATTTCTTTTCTACAAAATTTATCTTCCTTAACTAAATGTTCTTTATATAATCTAAGTTGCTTCTAATTAAATTAAAATGTTTAAAGTCTTCCCAACTTCTTCCTAATTCCTAAGGTTGTGTTACACAAGTCTATTCTTCTCTCATTATTCCTCTTTTAACTTTTCTAAATTTTGCATATCACAAACACTCACTTGGTTTTCTTATCTAGCTTTTTATGTTCTTCTAATACTACTTTGGTTATTCCTAACTGAATTTCTACAAGGTTCTTAAAATATTTAATTTCTTCTTTTTTATTTTATTTTTTAACTCAGGGTTCATTAATTTCTACTGGTTTTCTACTATTCTAATTTCTACACTAATTTCTGTACTAATTTCTACTTTCTAAGAAATTGAACTACTAACATAAGAACTTGAACTTTTCAACAATACAAAGATTATCTATGGCACATGTTTCTACTATTTCCTAGCTTCTTAACTACGCTTCTAGGTTAAATAACTCTTCGTAGGTTTCTTTTATAGTGGTTTCGTATTCACACAAATATTTAAGAGACACAAGGTTTTGAATATCTTTAGTAAGGTTTTTCAAAGTTGTTCTTAAAGCATGCAGTTTATCTAAAATTTTCCTAATTCTTCACACTGAATGTAAATTCTATTACTAAGTTCTTTTACACGATCATAATCTAAATTATAAACACTAGGAGGATAAGGAATAAAAGACATAAAATAAACACACAATTACTAACATACAAATTTTCACAATTTTTATACAAATTATAAAAACAAACTGAACAAAATCACACAAAATTTCAAAATATCAAAATCAAACAAATTTTCACAATATCATAAACATACAAATTTAAAAGGTTTTTTCACAATATGACTTTAAACGGGGTAAGATAAAGCTTGGTTGTGACACCCTAAAACCCGGGGGTCCGTTGACTGCCCGTCAACCTGCGGAAAATCTATACATCTCGTGTCACAAGACGCATACCTGAGTAAAAATGCCTCTTGGGCTCATAAACCACTACTCATAAAAACAAATAGCACAACTATATTCCAATTATCTCCCAATAATTCAATAGTTGATTACACTTTTATACAAACATATATTAAAATTAAAAATTTAATACATGTTATATCCAAAAGCATCAAAGCCACAACCCGGCTTTCTTCAAAATAGCCTCTAAATGAGCTGTCTCCTCGAGCGCTCCCTGTACCTGAAAAATATAATCCCTCGACAGGGTGAGCTAAAGCTCAGTAGTGGAATCACCCTAAATGGGTTACTCTCCACCTAAGTGCAATGCAATGCTCCAATTTAAACACACACCCAAGTAAATACGTGATCCTACTTGAATGTCTACATGATCACCCCATGTCACGAGTCCTCACCGACTCACTCACACTTGCCTAAGCCATGTATGAGAAAATAATCATTTTCAAAACAAAACTTATGTTCTTGAAAATACCATCGAACTTGCGTGTCGGTAAAAATAACAAATATGGACTACCTCAAAGCGCGAATTATGGGTGAGCTTTCTTAAAATGGGCCACGGTCCTCATCCGAATGATCATTGCCCATCTCCCAACCCAATTATCCGGAAAATCATCCTGTGAAATTCCTTTCGCAACATTGTCCGTTTTTACAAAAACCATGTCATGCACTCACACCTAACTTCTAGGTTACCCAGTGCATATGAAATTGCATTATGCCATTTTCTAAAACCATTTGCCACAATATGTCAATATGCATATTTGCAATTTAATCCACCACACACATGTAATTCAACACATCAATCATCACCCAATTTAGCTCACTTGAGTAAATCATAATCTCATCTCCAATGGCTTACAACACAATTTTATTCCATATAATTGTGTCATTTTATTAACACCTTAAAATCATGAATTAACCTATCTATTTCCACACATACCAAACCATTCATTTCAACAAGTTAAATGCCAAAACACATGGACATTTATGGTCCATTTCATACAAACTGGGATTGTTTTATGGGCCCCAAACAAAGAGCATGTATCATTCCAAAATTTCCACACGTCCAACCTCGGCTCCATTTTTTTTTTGAACCGAATTTCATACCCATATCCAGCCTCATACACATCAATACATGATTTATTTAATAAATCATCACACACCTCCACAACAAATTAAACTCAAGTACGACCGCACAAGTGGGTCTTAAAATTCCAACACTCGGGGCCTAAGATTTGGGACCGATCAACGCTCCTCACACGGGCTCAATCCAACACAAACATCACAAAACACTTAAATAAAGTATAAAACAAGTAGGATAAAACCCCTACTCACTAGCCATCGAAACTCCTTAAACCTGAGTCCACGCTACTGTTCTTCCCAGTAATCAGCCTTTCCTTCTGAATTAAAGAACCAACTATTTGATCAGCTTCGTAAACCTAGAGAGAAGGAAGACACTCTCTCTCTGTAAAATCTGAGATCCATAACCTCCCGTGATCTCCTTTCCTTCCTCTCCACGCTTTCCTTTCCTTTGCTTTTCTTTTTCTTTTCATCCTCTCATTTTTCTCTTTCATTTTCTCCCCATTTCTCCTTTCTCTTAATTCTCTCCTCCTTTTTTGCCTATCTTCTCCCTTTTTGAGCAACTACACTATTTCTACTAAAAGAGTGAAATTTCCTCCTCCTTCCTCAAGCCAAACAAAGGGCTATCTTTTTTCTTCCTTTTTCTTTTATTTCATAATTCCTCATTATGACATCGCCTCTCATATTTACTTTTAATACAGCCATAATCATTTCCACACATGGCTAATTGTGAGCCACTCCCTTTAATGCCAAGTGTTTGATCTTCTGTGCCATGCTTAAGATCCCCAATCCTCGCTACGTGGCATTCGACATCCCACGCCTCAAAAACAATCCCGACCACTTAATCCAACGAATCTGAATGGTTACCAATTCTCGCGAGACGATTTCGCAACAGAGAAGTCCGTTTATCCTCCGGCATTCAGAAAATTTCTGATTTTTAATTAAATTACGATTTTGCCCTCTTTTGAGAAAATTGGAAATCTCGTTCTGGCATTGGTACTGGGAATTTAATTTCAAAAGTTTTTAAATAATAATAATTAACATGTGCCGCTTCGATACCATTATTTCCTCTTATACCAAAAACAAAACCCATCTCACAAATCTCTTCTCAAAACACCTTGGTTTAAATTAAGAATAATAAAACATCACTTCGTGTCATAGGACAAAATCCCCCCACCAAGACCAGACAAAGTCTCCCTAAAATGCCTATCCACTCGCTTAAAACTAAGTAAAGGCCACAAGTTGGGCACTCAAAGACTAGTTTTAAAATTCCGCCAAAACATGGGTTTCAAGATTAATTTTAAGAAAATATTATTATTATTATTATTATTATCATTATTATTATCATTATTATTATCATTAATATTATCATTATTATCATTATTATTATCATTATTATTATCATTATTATTATCATTATTATTATCATTATTATTATCATTATTATTATCATTATTATTATCATTATTATTATCATTATTATTATCATCATTATTATTATCATTATTATTATCATTATTATTATCATTATTATTATCATTATTATTATCATTATTATTATCATTATTATTATCATTATTATTATCATTATTATTATTATTATCACCGTGGGGACACTTAATATTACGCCTCACTCTAATTGCTTCCTACCTTAGGGCGTAGGCAGTAAATAAAGAATTTTAACGAATTTAATGGACTAATATTCGAAAATATTTTTTAAATAAAACATGATTTTATTTCTACATAATACTGAGGCTTAGATTGAATCTAGCCTTCCATTACAACTTAGAAATTTACAGAAAAAACAAACAGAAAATCAAACTCAAACTTACAATTGCAGAGTAGTTCCACACGCTATCTTTGCCAAGTAAAGAAGGATATCAAGATACTTTCGAACTTAGATTTTTTCGAACTGCCCTACTCTTACATTCTTTACATATTTATAGGAGCTTTCGGATTTGAAATCCTAAACTAACTGTTCAAGAATTTTCATAGTTCTCAGTATTTGAATACTATGGTTGAAAAAACTAGGGCTATAAGTGGAATCAAATCATCTTGTCGAAAAGAAATCTGCTTTTCTTCAAATCATCTCTTAATCTTGTCGGAAAAGAATCTGCTTTTCTTTATCAAATCATCTTTTACTTTGTCGGGAATTCATCGTTCTACATCATATCTTGTCGCCATTATTAATTTTTTCGACTATTCACCGCTCTCGCGACTTGAATCTCATGTACACTTTATCATTCAATCTTCTTTTTCGACATAGTTCCTAAAGTATATTGGGAAGAGAGTAATCATATTTGCATCTTTTTTGATAAAAATCTTTTAAGCAAGTCGCGGCTCCGCACCACCAAATCATAATAGAACCCAACTGATCCGCTTGCCATAGCTTCGAATGGTCAGCTTCAATGCATTTCCATCCGCTGCTTTACGACAATCAATCCAAGTCCCCTATAATGAATGTTTTCTTCATTAAAGGCTTGAAAATGTGACTGCTCCCAAATTTCGGGTCTTTTTTTTTTCCTAGTACTAGTGCACTTGGTGCAATGATAAATTTTCAGAAATTATGTGAGCACCAAATGCCATCCTCAGGCATGTGGTTAGATTCTAGACTCAGAGATCTTTCCATAGAGTCCAAGAACGCAAAACGGACTCTCGGAGAGGAAGCGGTGTCATCCGAAGTTGGCGCTTCATATGAGCAGCAACTGACATGCAGAACTGACAGGTACCTACTGTCTTTCGTCTTTTCGAATAAAATATGAGCTCAGATTATAATGAGCCATATATAGATAGATTCTAGACTCAAGGGGCTTTCCGTAGAGTCTTCGAACGCATGAAACGGACTTCGGACGAGAAAGTTATGATCGTCCGAAGTTGACACAGTCGAGCTCATTCCCTAGACGAGGTCAGCTCATGCAGCTCATGCAGAAGAGCTCATGCAGAAGAGCTCATGAAGCTCATGTGGAAGAGCTCATGCAGCCATGCAAGAGCTCATGAATATGCGTAAGAGCTTATGCAGAGGGAGTTTACAGTTTGCGTGAGAGTTTGCAGTTTATATAGAGTTTATGCAGAGAGTTTATGCAGCTTATGGTGAGTTTATGTGCTTACGTAGAAGAGTTTATGCAGAGGGAGTTTATATAAATTATGGGAGAGTTTATGTAGCTTATATAGAGAGTTTGCGTAAGAGTTTATAGAGAGCTCATGCAAGAGCTCATGTAAGGGCTCAGAGAGCTCATGCAGAAGGGCCTGCGCGTATGGCTATGCAGAGAGCTCATGCGTAAGAGCTTCATGCGTAAGAGCTTCATATGTGAGAGCCTGGCGTGCAAGAGGCCTACGTAAGAGCTCATGCGAAGGGCCTGCGTGTGAGAGCTCGTAAGAGCCTGCGTGCAAGGCTCTCAAGGCGGAAGGCCTGCTGTGAGAGCTCATGCAGAAGAGCTCATGCAGAAGAGCCTGCGTGTGGAGAGCTCATGTGCAAGAGCCTGCGTGCAAGAGCCTGCGGAAGGGCTCATGTGAGAGCCGCCTCGCTAGATGAGCCTGTCCACAGCCATCCTCCCAGACCCTTCCCCGATGTAAAAAAGGCCACCCCGGGCTGTAGAGGTCCATTTAGGGTGATTCAAGCCCACATCAAGCTTACCGATGGGGCTACTCTATCAAGGATGCTAGTCCAAATTTCACTTTTCTTAACTGAAATTCAATCTCAAAGACTAGACGTCTCATAGGCTCCAAAACAGAATGCTACTTCCACACAGCTCGTCATAAGTGAGCTCGGCCACACACACAGCTCATCCCAAGTGAGCTTGGCCTGTAGAGGTCATCTCATCCTAGGAGAGCTCAGCCAG
Organism: Tetrastigma voinierianum; assembly: GCA_016808115.1. Lineage (NCBI taxonomy): Eukaryota > Viridiplantae > Streptophyta > Magnoliopsida > Vitales > Vitaceae > Tetrastigma > Tetrastigma voinierianum. The sequence continues at coordinate 248,833 of JAEQBH010007658.1, forward strand.
AAGAGGTCAGCTCATCCTAAGAGAGCTCAGCCAAAAGAGCTCGGCCAATACGCATTTCATTCTCTTGGTTGAGCTCGGCCACACAGCTTCGCACTCTTAGACCTTCCAAGTAAAATGTCATAACTCAGCTGTAGTGTCCCATTTTGTGATTCGAAAGCCCACATCAAGCTCACTGACGTGAGGCTAATGACATGGTAGAGGACCACATTGCCAAATTCCTCTACTGCCCAATGAAAATCAGTCTTAACATGTTTTCTTACTTTCTAGAATTAACAAAGGTAGAGAAAACATTTACCTAATTGTATTAACATATGAAATGAGTTTAATTACAATTTATCTCCACTATATCTACAAAAACTGGATAATAGTCCAGCACATAACAAAATCGGTTTTCTCACTTCCAGACTTTACAAACACATAATAAGCCACATGCTTGACCTTCTTCAACTAAAGCCTCACGGCGCCTTCGTGCACCTCCAAGCACTGGAATAATTTTTCCCACGACAGGGTGAGCTATGCCCAAGAGAGAAAGTCTCCCTACAAGGGCTACTCCCCACCTAAGTGCATGCAATGACATAATCCACAAAAAATCATTCACACACATTCATATAAAATATGCATATCTATATATGAATGTCTATGCTCATGTCCCGCTTCCCGAGTCCTCACCGACTCCCTCACACACGCTATTTTCATGCATGAGAACTGTTTTCAAAACAAAAGCTTTTTGTTTTAAATCACTGGACCACCTCCGAGTATCAAACCATTGGACCATCTCCGAGAACTCTTTTACTGGACAACCCTCCGATAGAGTTCATTTGGACAAACCTCCGATATTATTTATCGACAACCCTCCGATATAATTTATCGACAATCCTCCGATATAATTTATCGACAACCCTCCGATATAATTTATCGATTAACCTCCGATAAAATTTATCGACAACCTCCAATAAAATTTATTTCATTCATGCTCACACCCGATGACGCATGTCCCCGCGGCATTACGCGTATGATAATTTCTCAGCGCATTATCCATGTTGCTACTTTTGATGTTGAAAACTACATGCAACAATTATATTCATGCTTCATCTCAAGCATCATGTTAATATATCAAGCATGAGTATATCAACATTATTCTCACACACCGCATGTTATCTCAAACAAGCAATAACACACAACAAGATCATCAATATCGATTCACATATCGGCAAAATCGCTTCCGCACTGTAGCCTGAAACCACACCCAACACCTGACCTTAAACCGATCCCCATCAACAACGCTTTGTCGAACTCGGTTTCTTGAACCAAATTTCATCACTGGTTACACCTCATAGCCAAGGTGTCATGGCTCGAATGGAAGATTAACCAGAGTAGAGAGAACTCCCTACCTCTCGAAGTGCATCCCTTCAACGCTTGAAACTATTCCACATAAATCCTAGAACTCCTATTTCTTTTCCTTTTCCCTTTTTATTCTCTCTTCCATTCCACCCCACCGATTTATCTTAGGGTGAGAAGACTTCCTAGGTGTAGGACACCTCATGCTTCTCTCCTCATGACACATAGCATCCCACATGTCGTCATGCCCACTTTTCTTCCCACAAAATTTCTCATGCAAAGCCTATCCAAGACACCTAGCATCCACTCAACATTTATCCTCATAATAAGACCACTTTCTTCATGCATGATTTAAACTCTGACATCACCCACTAATGTGCTAAGTAAGTCCGTCTTTCTGCGCCACATGGCATGCAATCCTCATGCCACGTGTCACTTTCTCGTTTCGCCGACTTACCTCGGAATACGTGAAATTCGACTGATTTCTAATTCAACGAAATTCGACTGTGTACCTAGATTTCGCGAGATCTAAATTCTAATCCGCATGTCCCCGCCGTCATCATCCGAGATATAGAAAAATTCCTGATTTTTACCTAAATTACCATTTTACCATTTTTCGTAAATTCGAATTTTCCTGGTTTCACATTCTCCCCTTAAAAGAATTTCATTCCGGGAATTCACACACACACATATACATACAATCACATGCATATGTAACGCCATTTACCATTCAATGACTAATCCATGTACCTTCGTCCTGAAAGAGGAAAGGATATTCGCACGCATCGCGGTCCTCATGCTCCCATGCTCGCTCCTCCACTCCTGATTCCACATCCCTTTACTAGCCTCACGCTTATGCCGCAAAACCCGCTCCTGCTTATCCAAAACAGCGACGTGTCCCTCTCGAAGGTCCCACTGATCAATAACAGCCGCCTACCACTATATGAGTCGATCTCGGAGTGTACTTCCGAGCATAGAGACATGGAATACCCCATGGACACCGAGCAACCCTACAGAGTGCTAATCGATATGTAATCGTCTCACCCTCTCGAGTACTCAAGGGCCCAATAAACTCGGCGATAACTTCCCTTGTTTGCCGACCGACCACCCTCTTTAGGCATCACCTTTAGGAAGACATGATCACCCGCCTCAAACTCTGAGGTCGCCGCGCCATCTGGCCAGACCTTCCCGCTTCCGCCCAGCCTGAGAAGGCGTCTTCCGTATTAGGACCCACTTTCTGGTGTCTCGAATCATGTCGCGACTGCATGAGCTCTCTCCCACCTCCGTCCAACAACCTAAGTGATCACACGGCCTCCCATATAAGGCCTCATAGGCGCACCGTATAAGCCGCTCGATAACCCGCTGCCGGTAGTAAATTCTACCAAGGGCAACGCTCTTCCCAATTACCTCCTTGAAGCCTAGACACATGCTTCGCATCCTCTAAACCTCGTATGGTCCTCTCCGACCGACCATCCGCTCACAGGGATGAAAAGCTTGGCTCATCATTAATTGTGTCCCCACGGCCTCTCGAAACTTTTCCAAAAGTGTGTCGTGAACTCCGGGATCTCGTCCGGCTACGATGGATACCGCACTCCATGTAACCTAACAATCTTCTTCGTATACAAACTCGTTGTAATTCCTCTTAGTGTAAAGGTCATCCCGCACGGGTTAGGAAAATGCCGACTTCTAGTGAGTCGGTTGTCCACTATGACCCACACCGCATCATGTCTACGCTGATGTTTGTGTGCTGAGTCACAAAGTCCATCGTGACATGTCCCACTTCCACTCCGCTACCTCCAATGGCCGGAGCAGCCCAAGAGCTTCCGGTGCTCACTTTACTACGACATGTGAGACAATCGCTTTAACAAAATCCCCAACGTGGTCTCTTCATCCCGCTCCACAATACCGGGCGACGGCGATCTCGATACATCTTCGTGGCCACCGATGCACCGCAAACGAGCAATGGAACTCCCCGAGGATCTCTCTCTCTCAACTCAATCAACTGGGAACCACTACCCGCCCTCTTATACCGGTTAAGACTACCATCCAAGGCGGACTCCCAGCCCCTCATCACCTATACCCGACTCCAGATTCACCTCGGGATGGACACTATCTCCGTCCCGCCCCTCGGGACTCAATCACCGCCAAGCAGGAAGGCGCAGCCACTAAACTTCCATAACACCCCGAGCCGTCACGCATCAACCCAACCTGTCTCCATGGCCCAGCATCCGCCACTCCTGTGAAGCCATACTAGCCAATGCTCCCGTGATTTCCGACCAGTGCATCGGTCACATTTGCTGCCTTTACCAGATGGTAATGCAAAGTGAAGTCATAATCCCTGTGAACTCCATCCATCCGCGCTGCCTCATGTCGAGGTCCCGCAGGTGAAAATATACTCGATTTCATGGTCCGAGCACACCTCGAACTTCTCGTATAAGTAGTGGCGCCTAAATCTTCTTCAAGGCAAGACAATGGCCGCTAACTCATGTCATGTGTAGGGTAATTCGCTCATGATTCTTCAACTGCCAGAACCATAAGCCACCCTCCCGGACGCATCAAAACACATCCTGGGCCCGTCTCTCACATCATAAGACACCGAGTACTCCCGTCCCCCTTCCGGACTACCGTAATAGGAGCCGGCGTAAGCCTCCGTTTTCACCTCGAATGCCCTCTCACACGAGTCATTCCACTCAAACTTGACCTCCTTCCGGGTCAACTTAGTCATAGGTGCTGCTAGCCGAGAGAAATCCTCAATGAACCTCCTATAATATCCAAACAATCCCAAGAAACTCAAGGTGATTCAAGACCGACTTCGGCCTCTCCCAACCTCATAACAGCCTCAACTCTCTCGTGGTCTACCGACACACCCGAAACCGGAGCACGACGTGTCCCGTGAATTCACTCCGCAGTTTCAAAAATTCACACTTACTCGCACCTCGCATACAACTCGATGGTCTCCTCGTGGTTTGGAGAACGACCCTCAAGTGATCCTCATGATCCTCCTCTGTCTCATAGTAGATCAAAATATCGTCCACGAAAACTACCACAAACCGATCTAAGTAGGGGTGGAAGATCCTATGCATGAGATCCATGAATGCTGCTGGTGCATTCGTCAATCCGAAGGGCATTACTATGAACTCAAAATGCCCATACCGCGTCCTAAACGCTGTCTTAGGGATATCTCGTCTCCTAACTTCTTAACTCGATGGTACCCTATGAGATCTATCTTGGGAAGTACACCCGCGCCCTCTCAACTCGATCAAACAAATCATCAATCCCCAGAAAGGATACCGATTCTTGATCGCCACCCTATTCAACTCGTCTGGTGAGGTCAATGCACAAATGGGAAGTGGTTCATTCCTTTTCTTAGCAACGTAACCTGAGCGCCCAAGGTGAAGTGTTTGGTCTAATGAAACCCTTGTCCAACAACCCTCGTATTCGACCTCGAAGTTCCGCAGAACTCAACCGGCGCCATCCTATGAAACATAGAAATGGGCGACGTACTGTGTGTAGCTCATCGACAAAGTTCATCACCTCTCCGAGGAGGTAATCCCTGAGAACTCGCCCGGAAAAACATCCTCAAACTCACATACTACACGAGGTGACTCCAAACTCGCCCGCTCTCGCCTTCCAAGGTAAGGCTTTCATTAGCAACCCATTAATCGGTCCGCGGCCATCTGGAAAGTCATACACGCGCCGAGGTAAAGCATCATGCTTATCCCCCGAAATGTAATACGAATACCATCCCGCTGGTAAAGTAAAGAATCCCCACGATCACAATAACGACAATTCGCTACACAACCAATCCATGCCGTTAATGACATCAAAGTCCGATATGTCCATAAACTCTCGAAGATCCACCATGAGTAGAATCCCTGAGATCTCTAACTCACAGTCCCGACATATCTGATCAATCCTTACCCTAACTCCTAGGGGAGAACTCACATGTAGCGGCTTTTCCAAGGATTCGACCTTTAAGCCCAAAACATTCACACAAGATGCAGCAATAAAAGAATGAGATGCACCAGAATCAAACAATACTCTTGCCCATGCGCGAGAAAGAGAAACATACCTTCGTATAACCGACGGACGCAGGCTCCGTCTGTGGTGTAACTGTAAACACGCCTCGTCCCCGGAGTCCCGACTGGGTGGTCCTTGCCCGACTTCGACCCATGCTCGCCTTCTCTCGCCCATTCACAAACAACTGCCCGCGGTTTCACCCCCTCGGGATCGACACTGCCTCCCCGCCCATGCTATGTAAGAAGGAACATATCGCGGTCTGAGTGTGTCCTAATCGGGCCGATCGGGACTGAGGTGTCCCATGACCCTGGGATCCTTGCCTCTGTGGGCAATTCCGTCTCACATGTCCAGGCTGATGGCAATGATAACATGTCACCGCCCCGACGGCTAGGAGCCCCGACTGCTTTCGCCCGAGCCGCGGCCTTGTCCTCAAAACCCTCGCGGGAAACGTGGTCCTTGTTTCTTTCCCCGAGCTCAAGTATATCGAATTCCTCCTTCCGCATCACCAAAGACCCGCATCTCGACCGCTCCCGGCATCATCTATCTCTCTCTACGGCCAAGCTGGCCCCGACCATAGAATCCATGTCTCAGTGTGAGAAGTCCCGCACCCTTGCCCATAGACAATCCCAAACCATCCTCGAACTTCTCACCTTGGCCATGTCCTAGGCCACATAATCATCCCGAAACGTGCTAACCTGAACTTAGCCACGCACTAGCATCGCCATCGTCCCTGCTTTCAACTCAAGGAACTCCCTGCTTTTGCATGTCTAAAGCATGCTCGGAAAAACTTACCCATGAAGAGTTTCTAAACTCCTCCCACGCTATCGCTTCTCCAAATTTCGAGGTTTTAACCCAAATTCCACCATACCTCGAGACTCACCCTCTACCGAAATGTGTTTTTACTCGATCTTAACGGCTTGAGTGTAATCTCCATAGCCTCCAAAACTCTCTCAACCCTCGTCTGAATCCACTGTCCGCCACCATCGGGTCCCCTCCTCCCTTAAATGCTCGGGGATGATGTGCTATAAACCGCTGGAGGTTGTTCCTCCGGCCCCTCGTCTCCCCAATCGCACTACCAGGCAATGGCAAGAACAGCAGGCGACCCATGGCCTCTACAAAGGCCCGTCGATCAAAAACAGTGGTGTGCCTCGGCGACCTCAAGGCCTCCTTCTCGGGACTTGCCATCTACATATCAATAGCAATTTATTTTATTTTTTCCGAACTCCTAAGGTTAAATTCTCACCCTAGTGTTCAATACTTCCCAGATAATTATTCCACCAAGCATAATCCACATAATATATAGCATAATATCATGCAACAATTCATCAGAATGCACAATGGATGCATGATCTAAACCCATGCCCATTTAGCCCAAGGTAATCGTGTACCTAAATTTTCCTGATACCTAATTGTTACTGTTAGTATCAAGTGTTCAACACTAGGTATTTATAAACCTAGGCTCTGATACCAAGCTGTGACGCCCCAAATTTCCGGGGGTCTTTTTTTTTTTCCTAGTAATTAGTGCACTTAGTGCAATGATAAATTTTTCAGAAATTATGTGAGCACCAAATGCCATCCTCAGGCATGTGGTTAGATTCCCAGACCTCGGCAGATCTTTCCATGGGAGTCCAAGAACGCCAAGCAAAACTGACTCGGACGAGGAAGTTATGGTCATCCCGGGTCATGCTTCCATATGAGCAGAAACTGACGTGCAGAACTGATACAGGTACCTACTGTCTTTCGTCTTTTCGAATAAAATCTGAGCTCAGATTACACGTGAGCCATATATAGACAGATTCTAGACCTCAAGGGGCTTTCCGTAGAGTCTTCTAACCCATGAAACCCGACTCCCCGACGAAAGTTATGATCGTCCGAAGCTGAATACGCCGAGCTCATCCCCTAGACGTATCAGCCTGGCGTGCCTCGCAAGAGCCCATGCAGTCATGCAGAGAGCCATGGTACAGCCTCTCATGCAGCTCATGCAGAAGAGCTCATGCAGCTCATGCAGAAGAGCTCATGCAGAGGAGCTCATACAGCTCATGCAGAGAGCCCACGTGTACTTCATACAGAGAGCTCATGCGTAAGAGCTTCATGTAGCCTATGCAGAGTCATAGCCATGCAAGAGCTTGCGTGTAGGGAGCTTCATACAGCTATGCAGGAGAGCTCATGAAGCCATAATGAGAGTTTCATGCAAGAGTTTCATGAGAGCTTACGTAAGAGCTTCATGCATAAGGGCTCGCGTGTGAGAGTTTCATGCGTAAGAGCTTCATGGCGGGCTTCATGTGTGAGAGCTTCATGTGTAAGGGTTTATGCGTAAGGGTTTCGCGTGTGAGAGCTTCATGTAAGAGCTGGCGTAAGAGTTTGCGTGAGAGTTTATGCAGAAGAGTTTGCGTAAGAGTTTCATGTAAGGTTTCGCGTGAGAGCTCATGCAAAGAGCTCATGCGTAAGAGCCTGCGGAAGGGCTCATGCAGAGAGCTCATGCGTAAGAGCTCATGCAAGAGCCCACGTGAGAGCTCGCGCAAGAGCTCATGCGTAAGAGCTCATGCGGAAGGGCTCATGCGTGTGAGAGCTCGGCTCATGAGGATGAGCTCGTCCACAGCTCATCCTCCCAGACCCTTCTGAGTAAAAAGGCCATAACTTGGGCTGTAGAGGTCCGATTTAGGTGATTCAAAAGCCCACATCAAGCTTACTGATGGGGCTACAATTTCTATCAAGGATGCTAGTCCAAATTCTCACTTTTCCTTAACCGAAATTCAATCTCAAAGACTAGACGTCTCATAGGCTCCAAAACAGAATGCTATCCCAATATAGTCATAGTTGAGTCTGCCCACACACAGCTCATCCCAACTGAGCTTGGCCTGTAGAGGTCATCTCATCCTAGGAGAGCTCAGCCAGAAGAGGTCAGCTCATCCTAAGAGAGCTCAGCCAAAAGAGCTCGGCCACACAGCTCATTCTCTTGGTTGAGCTCGGCCACACAGCTCGCACTCTTAGACCTTTCCAAGTAAAATGTCATAACTTGGGCTGTAGAGGTCCGATTTTGGTGATTCGAAAGCCCACATCAAGCTCACTGACGAGGCTACGATATGGTAGAGGACCACATTGCCAAATTCCTCTACTGCCCAATGAAAAATCAGTCTTAACATATTATTGTAGAATTAACAAAGGTAGAAAATATTTACCGAATTGTATTAAACATATGAAACGAGTTTCTAATTACACCTATCTCCAATATATCTTACAAAAAACTGGATAATAGTCCAGCACATAACAAAATCGGGTTTTCGCCCAGACTTTACAAACACATAATAAGCCATGCTTGACCTTCTTCCTCAACTAAAAGCCTCATGAAGTGCCTTCTCTTGGTGCACCTCCAAAGATTCGAAATGTTTTTCCCACGACGCGGTGAGCTATGCCCAAGAGAAAGCCCCACAAGGGCTACTCCCCACCTAAGTACATGCAATGACATAATCCACAAAAATCATTCACACACATTCATATAAAATATGCATATCTATATATGAATGCGTTCATGTCATGTCCCGTTTCCGAAGTCCTCACCGACTCCACACACGCTATTTTCATGCATGAGAACTCAAGCAAAAACAAAGCTTTTTGTTTTAAATCACTCGACCACCTCCGAGTATCAAACCATTGGACCATCTCCGAGAACTCTTTTACTGGACAACCCTCCGATAGAGTTCATTTGGACAAACCTCCGATATTATTTATTGGACAACCCTCCGATATAATTTATTGGACAATCCTCCGATATAATTTATTGGACAACCCTCCGATATAATTTATCGACAACCTCCGATAAAATTTATTGACAACCTCCAATAAAATTTATTTCATTCATGCTCACACCCGATTTACGATGTCCCCGCACATGCGATGATAATTTCATATGCACATCTCATGTTACATGCATATTGAAAACTACATGCAACAGTCATATTCATGCTTCATCTCAAGCATCATGTTAATATATCAAGCATGAGTATATCAACATCAATATTCACACAATCTGCATGTTATTCCAAACAAGCAATAACACACAACAAGATCACTGGGCCATCGATTCACATGCTATCAAGCAAAATCGCCTGCACTGTAGCTCCGAATCCGCACCAACACTCCGACCCAAACCGATCCCCATCAACAAGACGAACCTGCTTCTCAACCAGCCCATCACCAGGGGCTACACCTCAGCCATGTCATGGCTCAAATGAAGATTAAACTTCGCAGTAGGAGAGAAACCCCTACCTCTCAAGTGCATCCCTTCACCGCTTGAAACTATTCGCTTGCTAAATCCTAGAACTCCCTATTCTCTTTTCCCTTTTTTCCCTTTTATTCTCCATTCCACCCCCAATCGATGTCTTAGGTGGAGAAGACTTCCTGTGGGTGTAGGACATCTCATGCTTCTTCTCTCCTCATGACACATAGCATCCCACATGTCGTCATGCCCACTTTTCCCACAAAAATTTCTGCCATGCAAAGCCTATCCAAGACACCTAGCATCCACTAACATTTATCCTCATACAAGACCACTTTCTTCACGATGACAAACTTGACACTCGCCTCCACTCACGTGCCAAGTGTCTCGCCTCATGCCACATGGCATGCAATCCTCATGCCACGTGTCACTCTTCTCGTCACAATTTACCTAAATAGAAATTGACTATTTCAATTCAACGAAATTCGATCACAGACCTAGATTCATGAGATCTTAACTTAATCTGCAGATACGTCCCAAGGCCGTCATCCGAGATATAAAATTCCTGATTTTACCGAAATTACCATATTTTACCATTTTTCGTAAAAATTCGAATTTTCCTGGGTTTCACATTCTCCCCTTAAAAGAATTTCGTCTCCAATTCACACACACATATACATACAATCTATATGCATATGTAACAATATTTACTATCTTTCAATGACTAATCCACGTACTCGTCCCGAAATAGGGAAAGTGATATCCGGTACGCACGTGTCCTCATGCTCCCATGTTGCCTCCTCCACTCCTGATTCCACAAACACCTTTACTAGCTCCTTACGCTTAAGGCCGCAAAACCTCGCTCCTACTATCCAAAATACGCACGTGTCCCTTCAAGGTCCCATCTCGCATCAATAACAAGCTCCGCCCCACCACTATATGAGTCGGATCCGAGTGTACTGCGGAAAGGCATGTAGACATGAATACCTCACTGACACTGACAAACTCTGGGCTTAGTGCTAATCGATATGCACAAAGTTTCACCCTCTCGAGTACTCGAAGGGCCCAATAAACCCTAGCGATAACTTCCCTTGTTTTGTCAATCTGACCACTCTCTTTTAGCATCACCTTTAGGAAGACATGATCACCCGCCTCAAACCCTTGCAGGTCGCCGCTTATCGGCGCACCCCTTCTGGTTTGGCCCGAGCCGTGAGAAGGCGTTTCCTCAGATAGGACCTACTTTCTGGTGTCTCTAATCATGTCGACTGCGGGTGGGATTTCTCCCACCTCCGTTCAACAAATTCCATGGATCGACATGGCCTCCCCATATAAGGCCTCATAGGGTGCCATCCAGATAAGCCGTCGATAATCGTTGTTGTAGGCAAATTCTACCAAGGGCAAATGCTCTCTTCCCCAACTACCCTTGAAATTCCAGTGACACATGCCGCAAAGACGCCCTCTAAAAACCCCAGATGGTCCTCTCCGACCGAATTACCCTGCCTGCAGGATGAAAAGCTGCTGGCCATCATTAATCAGGTCCCATGGCCTTCGAAACTTTTCCGTGCGTGCCGTGAACCTCGATCTCCGTCCGATACGATGGATACCCCACTCCATGTAACCTAACACCGTATATACACTCGGCAGAATTCCTCTAAAGGTAAAGGTCATCGCACCCGCCAGAAATGCGCCGACTTAGTGAGTCGGTCCACTGAGACCCACACCGCATCATGCTCACGCCGATAAGCTCACAGGGTAAGCGAGTCACAAAGTCCATCGCGACATGCTCCCACTTCCACTCGCTAATACCTCCAATGGTCGAGTAAACAAGAGGCTTCGTGCTCGCCTCTTTACTAATGACACGCGGAGACACCGTCGAACAAAATCCCCAACGCGTCCCTTCATCCCGTCCAATAATACCGGGCGACGAAGATCTCGATACATCCGTACACCCGATGCACCCAAACGAGAGCAATGGAACTCCCTGAGGATCTCCTCTCTCAACTCAATCAACTCGGGAACCACTACCCGTCCTCTATAATCAAGACTACCATCCGCGTGACTGGCCCAAATTCTCATCACCTATACCACCGCACTCCGGCCCCCGATGGACACTATCTCTCCGTCCCGCCCTCGGGACTCAATCACCGCCAGCAGGAAGGCGCGTACCCACTAAACTTCCGGCGGCACCGAGCCGCCGCCGTATCAGAATCCAACTCGTCCCACGCCTGAGCATCCGCCACTCCTGTGAAGCTATACTAGCCAATGCCCTCGCATTTCCGACCGAGCGTATCGGCATCACATTTGCCTTACCAGATGGTAATGCAAAGTGAAGTCATAATCCTCTGTGAACTCCATCCATCTCGCTGTCTCATGTTGAGGTCCCGCTAGGTGAGGCATACTTCGCACTTTACGGTCCTGGTACACCTCGAACTTCGTCGCATAAGCAGTGGCTTCACCCTCGCAAAGACACGGCCGCCAACTCCATGCGTCATGTGTGGTAATTCGCCTTCATGATTCTTCAACCGGCCGAGAACCATAAGCCACTACCCTCCCTGGATCGCATCAAACACATCCCAGCCTCCGGGTCCTTTGAAGCATCACAAAGACACTGAGTACTCCTGTCCCCCTTCCGCATTCTCGCCTGCACAGGAGCCGGCAAGCCTCCGTTTTCACCCCGGAATGCCCTCTCACACGAAGTCATTCCACTCCAAACTCGACCTCCTTCCGGGTCAACTTAGTCATAGGTGTTGCTAGCCGAGAGAAATCCTCAATGAACCCTATAATCCAGCCAATCCCAAGAAATCACAGATCTCAAGACCGACTTTACTCCCAACTCATAAATGCCCTCAACTTTCGTGGTCTGATCGACACACCTGAAACCGATACGACGTGTCCTTGAATTACTCCTCAAGAAGCCAAAATTCACACTTACCGAATTTTGGCATACAACTCGATGGTCTCTCGTGTTTGGAGAACGACCAAGTGATCCTCTCATGATCCTCCTCCTGCCTCAGCAGAGATCAAAATATCAGCCCAATTTAAAACTACCACAAACCGATCTAAGTAGGGGTGGAAGATCCTACTTTGATGAGATCCATGCAATGTCAGCCGGGTGCATTCGTCAATCCGAAGGGCATTACTATGAACTCGAAATGCCCATACTTCGCCCTAAACTGCCTAGTGGATATCCGTCTCCCTAACTCACCCATGGTACCTTGGTATGAGATCTATCTTAGAGTACACCCGCGCCTCTCAACTGACAAACAAATCATCAACTTCTGGGTGAAAGGATACCGATTGATCGTCACCCTATTCAACCTGGTTTAGTCAATGCACAAACAAGGGTCTATCCTTTTCTAGCAAATGCAACCTGAGCTCCCAAGGCGTGAAGTGCTTCGTCTAATGAAACCCTTTGTCTAACAACCCCGTGATTCGACCTTGAGTTCCTCGTAACTCAACCGGGCGCCATCCTATGAGTCATAAATGGGCGACGTACTGTGGTGTGTAAATTTCAATGACAAAGTCTACATCCCTCTGAGGAGGTAATCCCGGTAACTCGTCTGGAAAAACATCCTCAAACTCACATACTACACGAGGTAGACTCAAACCCTGCCCTGCCTCGTCTTCCAAGGTAAGGCTTACTAGCCAACCTATTAACTGTCCGTGCCATCTTGAGTCATACACGGCCCGAGGTAAAGCATCATGCTTATCCCCCTGAAATGTAATACGAATACCATCCCGCTGCGGTAGGCAAGAATCCCCTCCTACGATCACAAAGCCAATGACGAATTCCTGTGTAGTCAAACTAATCCACAGCCAAGAATGACATCAAAGTCCGATATGTCCATAACTCGAAGATCCACCATGAGTAGAATCCCTGAGATCTCTAACTCACAGTCCCGACATATCTGATCAATCCTTACCCTAACTCCTAGGGGAGAACTCACATGTAGCGGCTTTTCCAAGGATTCGACCTTTAAGCCCAAAACATTCACACAAGACGCAAAGAATAAAGAACGAGATGCACCGTAATCAAACAATAATTTTGCCCATAGGCGCGAGTAGAAACATACCTCGTATAACCGACGGATCTGCGGCTCCGCTCTGCGGTGTAATCTGGCAGTAAACACGCCGGTCCCCTGAGTCCCGACCATGTCTCGCCTCGACCACCCATGCTCGCCTTCGCCCATTCGCAAACAACCGGCGTTCGTGTCGCACTCGACCGACATTCGGCTCTCGCCCATGCTATGGTAAGAAGGAACATACTGCGGTCTCGAGCTGTCCCATCGGGACGACCGACCGAGGTGTCCCATGACTGATCTCGGGCCAGGCAATTCCGCTCTCATGTCTGTGCCGATGGTACGATAACATGTCACCAGCCCCGACCGGGCTAGAGCCCCACCGGTTGGGTCCCAAAGCCGCGCCTGCCCCGGGAAACCCTCGTGGAACGTAAGTCCTTTCGCTTCTTTCCCGAGCCTCGCAAGGTCGACCTCCTTCCGCTTATCACCAAGACCCGCATCTCGAATGCTCCCTGCATCATCTATCTCTCTACGGCCAAAGCGGTCCCGACCATAATTCATGTTCAAGTAGAGAAGTCCCGCAATCTTGCCCCTGATGGACAACTTCAACCATCCTCGAACTTCTCACTCAAGCATAATCTCGAGGCCACATAACTCATCCTCGAAACGTGCTAACTCAGAACTTAGCCACGCACTCAAGTACCTCCGTCATTGTCCCCTGTTTCAACTCAAGGAACTCCCGGGCTTTTGCATGTCTAGCAGATGCCGGGAAAAACTTACCCATGAAGAGCTCTCTAAACTCCTCCCACGTCATTGCCTCCAAATTTCTCGAGGCTTTAACCCAGTCCCACCATACCTGAGACTCACCCTCTAGCTGAAATGTAGCTAGCCTGATCTTTTTGTAACGTCGAGGTAATCTCCAGATCGTAAAACTTTCAACTCCGTTTAATCCAATGGTCCGTCACCATCGGGTCCCTCCTCCTTTAAATGCCGGGGATGATGTGCTATAAACCGCCGGAGGTTGTTCTAGCCCTCCCCGTCCCAATCGCACCAGCTCGCAATGGCAAGAATGCAGCACCCATGGCCTCTACAAAGGCCTGCTGATCAAAAACAGGTGGTGTGCCTCGTGGGCGACCCCTGCGTCCCCTTCCTTGACTTGCCATCTACATATATCAATAGCAATTTATTTTATTTTTCCGAACTCCTAAGGTTAAATTCTCACCCTAGTGTTCAATACTTCCTGTATACTATTCACCAAGCATACAATCCACATAATATATGAAGATAATATCATGCAACACCATCGTAATGCACAATGGATGCATGATCTAAACCCATGCCCATTTAGCCCAAGGTAATCGTGTACCTAAATTTTCCTGATACCTAACTGTTACTGTTAGTATCAAGTGTTCAACACTAGGTATTTATAAACCTAGGCTCTGATACCAAGCTGTGACGCCCCAAATTCCCGGGGGTCTTTTTTTTTTTTTTTCCTAGTAATTAGTGCACTTAGTGCAATGATAAATTTTTCAGAAATTATGTGAGCACCAAATGCCATCCTCAGGCATGTGGTTAGATTCTAGACTCAGAGATCTTTCCATAGAGTCCAAGAACGCAAGAAACTAATGACGAGGAAGTTATATCATCCGGCTGGCTACTTCATATGAGCAGAAACTGACGTGCAGAACTGACAGGTACCTACTGTCTGTCTTTTCGAATAAAATCTGAGCTCAGATTATAATGAGCCATATATAGATAGATTCTAGACTCAAGGCTTTCCGTGAGTCTTCGAACGCATGTGAAACTGACCTCGACGAAAGTTATGATCGGTCCGGGGCTGGACACAAGCCGAGCTCATTCCCAGACGAGGTCGCCCATGCGCCTCATGCAAGAGCTCATGCAGTCATGCAGGAGAGCCTGGCGTGCAAGAGCCTCATTTGGCTCAAGAGCTCATGCAGCTTATGCAGAAGAGCCTGCGTGCAGGAGCTCATGCGCCCATGCAGGAGAGCTCATGCAAATTTCATACGTGAGAGCTCATGCGTAAGAGCTCATGCAAATTATGCGTAAGAGCCCATGCACCATGCAAGAGCTCACGCAGAGCAGCCCATACACCATGCAGAGAGCTCATGCAGCTATATTAGAGAGTTTGCGTAAGAAAGCTATGTGAGAGTTTATGTAAGAGTTTGCGAGCAGGGCCTGCGTGTGAGAGCTATGCGTAAGAGTTTGCGTGTAAGGGTTTCATGCAGAGAGTTTCGGCGTGTATGGGCTTCATGTAGTGTTTCATGTAGGAGAGTTTTTGCAGAAGAGTTTTGCGTGTAAGAGCTATGTGAGAGTTTGCTTAAGAGTTTCATGTATATTTTTGCGTGTATGGGTTTGCGTGAGAGTTTTTATGTAGAAGAGTTTGGCGTGCAGAGTTTGCGTGGCGGTTTCATGCAGAGAGCTATGCGTGTAAGGAGCTTTGCGTGTAAGAGCCTGCGTGTGAGAGCTCATGCGTAAGAGCCTGCGTAAGAGCCTGCGTGGAAGGGCTCAGCAGAGAGCTCAGCCCGCTAGGATGAGCTCGTCCACAGCTCATCCTCCCAGACCTCTTCGAGTAAAAGGCCATAACTCGGGGTCAGAGGTCCGATTTAGGTGGGATTCAAAAGCCCACATCAAAGCTTACTGATGGGGCTACAATTTCTACCAAGGATGCTAGTCCAAATTATCACTTTTCCCAACTGAAATTCACCCCAAAGACTAGACGTCTCATAGGCTCCAAAACAGAATGTGCTACTCAAGCCACACCATAAGTGAGCTCCTGGCCACACACAGCTTCATCCTAACCGAGCTTGGCCTGCAGGTCATCTCATCCTAGGAGAGCTCAGCCAGAAGAGGTCAGCTCATCCTAAGAGAGCTCAGCCAAAAGAGCTCGGCCACACAGCTCATTCTCTTGGTTGAGCTCGGCCACACAGCTCGCACTCTTAGACCTTTCCAAGTAAAAATGTCATAACTCGCTGTAGGTCCGATTCGTGATTCGAAAGCCCACATCAAGCTCACTGACGAGGCTACGATATGGTAGAGGACCACATTGCCAAATTCCTCTACTGCCCAATGAAAAATCAGTCTTAACATATTACTAGAATTAACAAAGGTAGAGAAAACATTTACCGAATTGTATTAAACATATGAAATGAGTTTAATTACAATTTATCTCCAATATATCTACAAAAACTGATAATAGTCCAGCACATAACAAAATCTGCTTCTTTCTCGCCCGCACTTTACAAACACATAATAAGCCATATGCTTGACCTTCTCAACTAAAGCCTCATGAAGTGCCTTCTCTGCGCAGGCACCCACAAGACTAAATGTTTTTCTCCCACGACTCCGGTGAGCTTACATGCCCAAGAGAGAAAGTCTCCTGGCCAAGGGCTACTCCCCCACCTAAGTGCACATGCAATGACATAATCCACAAAATCATTCACACACATTCATATAAAAATATGCATATCTATATATGAATGTCTATGTCATGTCCCGCTTTCCCGAGTCCTCACCGACTCCTCACACACGCTATTTTCATGCATGAGAATCGTTTTCAAAACAAAGCTTTGTTTTACAAATCACTGACCACCGAGTATCAAACCATTGGACCATCTCCGAGAACTCTTTTACTGGACAACCCTCCGATAGAGTTCATTTGGACAAACCTCCGATATTATTTATTGGACAACCCTCCGATATAATTTATTGGACAATCCTCCGATATAATTTATTGGACAACCCTCCGATATAATTTATTGGACAACCCTCCGATAAAATTTATTGGACAACCCTCCAATAAAATTTATTTCATTCATGCTCTCACACCCGATTTACGCGATGTCCCCGTGCACATGCGATGATAATTTCAGTATGCACATCTCATGCATGCATGTTGAAAACTACATGCAACAATTATATTCATGCTTCATCTCAAGCATCATGTTAATATATCAAGCATGAGTATATCGTAACACATACCACACAACTGCATGTTATTCAAACAAGCAATAACACACAACAAGATCATCAATATCGATTCACATATCGGCAAAATCGCCTGCACTGTGAAGTTCGAAACTACACCAACACTCCGACCTTAAAACCGATCCCCATCAACAACAAGCTATTTAACCTGTTTCTTCGAACCACCCCATCACTGTGGCTACACCTCATAGCCATGTCATGGCTCAAATGAAGATTAACCAGAGTAGGAGAGAACCCCTACCTCTCGGCGCATCCCTTCACCGCCAAACTATTCCGCTTGCTAAATCCTAGAACTCCCTATTCTTTCCTTTTCCCTTTTATTCTCTTCCATTCCACTCCCACCGGGATTTATCTCAGTGTGGAGAAGACTTCAGTGTAGGACACCTCATGCTTCTCTCCTCATGACACATGTACATCCCACATGTCGTCATGCCCACTTTTCTTCCCACAAAATTTCTCATGCAAAGCCTATCCAAGACACCTAGCATCCACTAACATTTATCCTCATACAAGACCACTTTCTTTCATGCATGATTTAAACTTGACACTTGGCCTCCACTAATGTGCCAAGTGTCTCGCTCGCGCCACATGGCATGCAATCCTCATGCCACGTGTCACTTTCTCGTCACAATTTACTGAACACGTGAAATTCGACTATTTCTAATTCAACGAAATTCGATCGTGTACCTAGATTTCATGAGATCGAACTTAATCTGCATGTCCCGCTGGGTCAGTTATCCGAGATACAGAAAATTCGATTTTTACCGAAATTACCATTTTACCATTTTTCAGAAAATTCGAATTTTCCGGGGTTTCACAGAAAATCTTTTTTGTGTTTGAAATCATATTCCTTTCCTGGATCACTTTTCGCATTCGAATGAAGTGCCAGACAAGAAATCTTTGGTCAGATTCAAAATCGGACTAGCACTGAAAAAATCAAGTGCTAATGTATCATTAATCGATATGAGGGAGTTATTTTCAAAATTGTCTTTTACTCCCTCTTTAATCCATCCCGGTAAATTATGAATTTCCGGAAAATCTGGTGTGGTAAGGTAGATAGTGGCGATACTGCCAAAATCGTACCAATCACGAATCTCTTCAGGATCTGCTCCTTGTAGAAAATAAATTCTGTGATAGACTTCGATTTATCAATAATCATATTGCATTCCGATAAACTAATAATCTTTCCATCATATCATAATGTAATTTGATGAGTTCCTTCGTGATTAATCTCACTAGTTTCAAAATCTGCTTGTTTCTGTGGCTCGAGGGATCGTAATGAAAATCAAGCCAGGAGGATTCTCCTTTTTCAAATTTCTTTTGCTCAACATCGTAACTTCGAAATGTTTATTTTAGAAAAAATCAATACATCCTTTAAATAGGTTAAAATCTTTCATTTTCAAAGTGAATGTTTTAACACGATTTTCGAAATCGCGAACAAATCTTTTACGCCTTGTTTTTACACACTAAAGTGGATTCTCGACTCAACAAGACGATCAAGACAATCACCAAACTTATGAGTTGATCAAAGATTTTAGACATTTCCTCGATGCTTTCTACTTCATCAATCTGCGTTTCCTCCATCTCCTCGGGTTAGGGAAAACTACAGTGAACATTTTTGTTAGATCGAATTATATCAATATCAAAAATATATTCAGAACAATAAGTTTGCCATCTAATTAATCGTTTGTATTCAGGTTTTGAAGGTAAATTATTTTTTATAAAGGCCTTAACCTGAGTATTATCCGTTCTTAGCAAGAATCTTTTAGGTAGTAAAAAGTATGAGAATTTCTTTAATCCTTTAATGACTGCCAAAAATTCTTTTTCATTTATATGATATCTTTCTTCCGTAGGTAAATGTTCCGCAGGTATACTCCCGCATAATTCTTTCAAAGATTGTTTGAATCCTTTTAATACCGCAGCCATGTGCTATCGATGAATCATTTCAAGTATTAAATCATCATTATCAAGTGGAGCTTTAACTTTAAGTAAATTAATGCATTGAGATTTTATAAATCTAACTTGCTCTTCATGTTCTGCGAACACAAATCTATTCTTTTCACTGCTAATCTTCTACATTTTCTTAAATCAAAGAAGGTTTTTAATAAATCCTTTCTAAGATAGTTTAGTATTCCTAAAAATTTCATAGCTTGTTTTCATCTGTAAGTTTTTCAGAAAATCCTTAATCTTTTTCTAAAATATGATTTTTGCAATTTCTATTCCATCGAATCAATCATTAACCCTAAAAATTCAATCTTTTTTGTTCTCCACTATGGATTTCGATAATCCAATACCATGTGTTTACTATAAATCTATAAAATATCCAAATGCTTTAAATGTCAGTTCCTTTGTTTTTTGAAGAGATTAACATATCATCAACATAAACATGGATAAAATCATAATCTCTAAATATATCGGCCCATTTTCACTCGAAAATTTGAGGGGCATTTTTAATCCAAAAAAGGTAGAACATTCCATTCATGTCCCCGAGGAGTACTAAATGCGCTATGGGCTTAGATTCTCGGGCCTATCTTAATCGATAAAACTCGATTTACAATCAAATTTCGAATGCCAATTACAATTTCTAGTTTTATGAATAAATGTTTTTATTTGGCAGAAATAGCCATCGAACATCAGATTATCATTTAATTGTTTATGTTGACAACCATACTGCTTTGTTCCTATTAATCTCATTTCTATTTCTAACCATAAAGGCTGGACTGCTATGTGGGCTTTTTGAAGGCCTAATCAGATTTAAATCACACAGCTCTTTTAATTGAATATGAAATTCTTTCACATCTAATTCATTATGTCTCATAGGTTTTACCCTAATAATCTTATCGGGATCTTTCAATTCAAGGGTTGCATAAATCTTATTATTTTCCCAAAATTGTAAAGGATTTTCAACATAAAGAGTTTCAAGTCTGGTTTTAATCAAAAGTCAAGGCTTTTCAATAATCTGGATTCTAATCGAAGTAAGGGTGTTGAAAATCGCTGGGTATAGAAGTGGAATGTGGTAATCACCACGTCGTCGCGAGGTATGAAATAATCGAAATTTTCGAGAATGCTGTTTCAATCGAGGAGTAGTAATCCAATGGTTGCAAGGTGTTTTTAATCGAAGAGAATAGGAAATATTATTTTGAATAATAATCTTAAAAAGTTGAAGAAAATTATTTCCAAGTAAAATATCACAACCAGTGTTATGAAAATAGAGAAGAGGTAATTTAACAATGTATTTGCTAATCAAAATTCGAGGGTGTTTATTGCTACCTTTGTAAGAGTAATATTTTGATTTGAAATATCTTTTCCCTCAGACAGTGTGTAAATCAGTATGATACTCTTCAGGAAAACAGGCTGATTTGGAAAGACAAATGCCTGATCCGGAATCGATATATGCAGCAAAAGGTTCAGCTTTGTAATCAGGATAGGTTAAACCAATCAGTATATATATAGAGAAAGGACTGGTCATTTAGATATGACAATTTGATTTTTACACTGTAATCATTAAGTTTTCGATGTAATTTTGCCAAGGCTCGCATTTTCAAGGAAAGTCATTCCAAGATTATGCTAATTGCACGTTTTTTCCTTCATCTTCTACCATTAATGGTAGTTTAATCTCTTGATTATTCAATCGAATTAGTGTGTTACAGAATTTTGTGACACAAAATTTTTCACCATTAAAATTGATGTAAGTAATTGGTTCATCTAAATCGTTTAAGTCTAACATAAATGTTAAACTTTTTGATATATACCGAAGAGTACCCAAGATCAATCAAAATATCAATCTTTTGCCGCCATGACATCAAAATATTCTCCTTAATCTTAATTTGTAATCTTTTTTGTTTGTTCAAGTGTTTTGAATGTTATTCTTGGATGAATTGAATCATTTATAAGTGTTAAACTAGAGCAGGATGGTCTGGAATCTAAATATTTAGGTTTATCACCTATATCAAGTAAAAAATCATCTTGAAAACTGATACTAGACGTTTCTGGTGGATAGACTCGTCCAATATCATGAAACAATAGTGGTAAATCTATATAGTCCTTCTGGGCAAAATACTCAATGTGATGAGTGTTTGATAAAGCATATGCAATCTTATAGGTTATAGAGTAAGGTTTATTGCCTTCTCTCATGAAATCTTGTCTCTTAAAATCTTGAATCAAACTTAGTTCTATCAAAACCTTATCCTGAAGGTTATAAGCTATTTTTGGGTATATATTAAAATTAATTTTGGTACTTAAGATTTCCTCTAATAATTCCTAAAATCGCTTCCCTTTTGTTTATAATCCTATTACTTAACAATGCTAAATCTATTTGAGTATCAATTCCTTCTCTCTAAAAGTCACTGAGAATCATTTGTATAGATCCAATATAAATCCATCCAATCTTACATCGATCCTTTTCATTAATCTTTGAAATTCTTTGAATCAACTCCCTTTTTTCTAACAAGGGAATTTCAATCTTATTGGAAGTTACTTCAATATTTAAAGCTTTTGTGCTTAGCCATAATACATTATATTTTTCTTAATCCTAATTTGTCCCATAGTTTTCATATTGGACCTCGAATATTCAGCTTATATCAGAATCGCCTTTTTAATCTTTTTAAACAGTTGACTGTCAAATAGAATATCTTGAGAAAAATCTCCTAAGTTTTCAAATCACCTGATTATCAATAATCTCACTCATCTTCTTCGCACACCCAAATCTTCAAAGATCATCATAATCGCTTTCGCACTGCTTTACAACCGGAATCACTTGATTGTAAATCATCTGTGTGTCTTCTAATTTTCTAACTTGAATAAAATCTTCTTGACTAATCATTTTTTCAATATCATCATCAGTCTCGAGATTTTCTTTATTGAATTTATTTGGACATTCATTAGCATAGTGTCCAATCTCATTACAGGCATAGCATCTACATTCTTTTGCCTGCTTAGGATTCTTCCTATAAATCGTTCTTCTTCTAATCGGATTATTATTCCAATTTCTCCTAAAATATCCAGGTCTTCACCAAAATCTTTCTTCTTCCAAATCTATTTGGGACCTATTTGGTCTTCTATTAGGAAATCTATTCGCTGGCCTCAGATGGGAGTCTCTTCTCGCTTTTAGGAACATATGGTTTTTCAAATCTCCTATTACGCACCCCTCAAATTATTTCTCCGCAACAAGAGGACATTTTCCTTTCTAATCATTTTAGCTTTCTTAATCAAATAAGCTTGATGACACCATTCACTTAATCGTTCTTTCAAAAATGAAAATTTTCCTTCCTAATGTATCGACCACAAAAGGATAATCACGACTAGTGCATCCCCATGGATCTCGAATCTTGAGTAAAACATGTTTAGGTACATGGTATCTGTACCAATCTTTCCATATATATGGTAATAATAATCCTGGAATACACAAATGTATTTGTCTAAAAGACAGATATCATTTAATTCTAATTTTAACAAAGCATGAACATATTTTCTCCGCAGATAAGCAGAATTTTAACATGTATCCCTCTCTGAAGGAATTCAATCCTTAAAAGGTGTATAACTTTGGTTACAATGTCATTTATATTATTCCAAATAAAGTCAGTTTCTTTTGAGCCGTCAAGCAGATTTTAAGTTTTCAATACTCGTGAACCGATTTAATCATCACATTCCTATATATCTTTTCCATCTATCATGACATTCTATTTACACTTAAGGTTAATCAAGATGCTCCCACCTACCTAAAGTAGAAGAGATATCTGATTACAATCCAAATCTAAATATAGTCTGTAAACCCGGTTTATACCTCTCGGTCTCAATCGATCCATCAGAATCAAATTCCTTGCTTTACGCTTCATTTAACATAGGTCGTTCCTCCTCGTAGTCAGTGTCCGCATACCTAGTCTAAACCACAAGGATGATTCTGAATATCCATTGGTGCCAGCTTTCTACTGTGGTCGCTTGGGGTTGAAGTCAATCACTGGTTTTCTTCCATTTTAATTGTATTTTGGAATGTTTAGTTTTTCAAAGGTTTTACTAAAAATTTCTAGTCACTATCCGCTTATTATGTTAAATCCATTTAATCGCCTCCTTCAAACCAAGATTCCCCGACCGTAATAGTAATTGTCTATATCCATTGGTTCATAATCATATTCTTCTCGTAATCTTCCGGATAATCTATTTCGTATTTCAAGACAATATAAATAAACTATATCGTGTCCAATCTTACGCTTTCTCCGGCCAAATCTAAATCAGATAGATCGATAATCATAATATAGATCGAATCAATTTCACTATAAATATTATTTTCATTTTTCTAAAATCCTACTATGTCTTTGGAAAATCCTTTCCCTTGTTCAAAGGTAGAATAAGGTTCTTCTAATTCCAACATTTTTTGTTTCAAATCTTCTAAACTAATCTGTATTTCTCTAATCATGGATCCATAATATTTTTTACGTGTTCTTCAGATAATCTTTAAGTTTAATAATCTCATTATTACTGCCGTGTAAATTCTCTACAAGGTAGAATTATTTTTGTTCAATCTTCATCTTCATGATCATTCATTAAATGATTTGATATTCAAAGGTAGCACCGCCTAAAAAGTTTGAGTTAGTATTCTTTAAAGTGGCTCGATTGTATTCTATTAATCTTATTTGAGTATACCATCTCTACTAATAAATTCTGATTCAGAAACATTTCTAAATTTCTTTGTTTTAATCTTATGTTTTCTTCTAAAAGTTGCATAATTGCGGTTTTAACGTAACCCTTCTTAACACTAATCTTCTACAGTCCGACAACTATCAAACTCGGGTCTCGTATTCCCAATCCTAGCTCGATACCAATTTTAAGCACGTTAATCACAAGAAATCAAATCAAATCAAACAATAATATGATAATTATCAAATAATCTAAATACGCTAATGTTTGGGTACTCTTAATAAAACATATCATGATGATTATTCTAAGCTTCTTTCATATTATGTTTTTAATAAAATCATTATTTATTAAGAAAATAAGCACGATTATGGTCCAATTCACGCTCCATTATCATTCCCTTTTTCAATCGTTTTTGACCGAATACACTGGAAATCGTGAGCCCTAAGATTCCGATAATCCTTACCTTCGTAATCATCAGGATTCCGCCTCGCTTACCTTCACCGTGGGGACACCTTCAATATATTACCGCTACTCTCAATTGCCTTCCTACCAGTGGCGTAGGCAAAGAAATAAAGAATTTTAACGAATTTAATGGACCAATATCGCAAATATTTTTTAAATAAAAACATGATTTTATTTCTACATAAAAGGTCGAAAATAGTGCAAATGAGATTAATAGAACAAAGCCCGTATGGTCAAGCCAACTATAAACAATTAAATGATAATACAAGATTCTCATTTATTATTTCCTACCAACAAAGAAAAATGATTGATTCATAAACTAGAAATTGTAATTGGCACTTAAATTTGATCAGAATCGCATTTTATCGTATTAAGATGACTGAGGAATCTAAATCCTTAACTGCATTTAGTACTCCTCAGGGACATTATGAATGGAATGTTCTACTCGATTAAAAATGCCTCAAATTTTCCTAGAAAAATGGACAATATATTTAGAGATTATGATTTTATCCATATGTTTATGTTGATGATATGTTAATCTCTTCAAAACAAAGAATATCAGCTTAAAGTATCTGGATATTTTTATAGATTTATGTAAAACACATGGTATTGGATTATCCAAAAAGAAATCCATAATTGGAGAACAAAAGATTGAATTTTTAGGATTAATGATTATCTCTATGAATAGAATTGCAAAATCATATTTTTAGAAAAAAGATAAGGATTTTCTCGAAAACTTACAGATAGAAAACAACTGCAGAGATTTTTAGGAATACTAAACTATGCCGAAGGATTTATTAAAAACCTTGCTGATTTAAGAAAACCACTAAGAAGATTAACGAGTGAAAAGAATAGATTTGTGTTCACCAAAGAACATGAAGAGCAAGTTAGATTTATAAAATCTCAATGCATTAATTTGCCAAAGTGCTTCCATCATAACGATGATTTAATACTTGAAACTCGATTCATCTCGATACACACGGGTCAGATAAAAAGGATTCAAACAATAACAAGAATTATGCGTATACCGAACATTTACTCCTCTCACGGAAGAAAGATATCATATAAATGAAAAAGAATTTTTGGCAGTCATTAAAGGATTAAAGAAATTCTCATACTTTTTACTACCTAAAAGATTCTTGCTAAGAACAGATAATACTCAGGTTAAGGCCTTTATAAAAAATAATTTACCTTCAAAACCTGAATACAAACGATTAATCAGATGGCAAACTTATTGTTCTGAATATATTTTTGATATTGATATAATTCGATCTAACAAAAAATGTTTAATGAGATTTCCTAACTGCAGATGGAGGGAATATCGCAGGAACACAAGAAAATCAAATCAAATCAAACAACTGGCTAATTATCACAAATAATCCGAATACAAAGAATAGCTAAAGTACTCTTAATAAACATATCATGATGATTATCTCTAAGCCTTCATATTATAAGCTTTTAATAAAATCATTATTTATCTGTAAAATATTTATTAATACTGTCCATTAAATTCGTTAAAATTCTTTATTTAGATCGCTCTACACCCTAAGGTAGGAAACTAATTAGTATTTAGAGCTGGTAATATTTGGATGTGTCCCAGAAGGTGATAAAGATAGCTGGTCCCGCTGTAGGTTTGAAGTGGGATTATCGTGAGATGTCGGCTCGATTCCTAATGACCCATTAAAAATGCTGAAAAGGGAATGATAATGGAAGCTTAGTGGACCCATAATCGTGCTTATTTTCCTAATAAATAATGATTTTATTAAAAAACATACAATATGAAAGGCTGAGACATCATCATGATATGTTTATTAAGAGTACTTTTAGCTATTGCTGTATTCAGATTATTTGTGATAATTATTAGATTGTTTGATTTGATTTGATTTTACTGTGATTCTGCGTGCTTAAAAATTGGTATATTTCCTAACCAGAGATGGAGGAAACACCAAAGATTGATGAAGCTGTAGAAAGCTTGTCAGAAATGTCTAAAATCTTTGATCAACTCATAAGTTTGATCGATTGTTCGATCGTCTTGTCGAGTCGAATCCACTTTAATTAATGTAAACAAGACGAAAAGATTTGTTACTCTGGATTTAAAATCGTGTTAAAACATTCAACAAAATGAAAAGATTTTAACTTCCTATTTAAAAGTAGATGTGTTGATTTTCTAAAATAAACATTTCGTAGGATTCTACAGTTGAAAGAAAAAGAAATTTGAAAAAGGAGAATCCTCACAAACGATTTCATTATGTCCTCAAACTTCTAGAACAAAACCGATTTTTGAAACTAGTGAGATTAATCCTGAAAAGGTGAATGCTAAGGTTAGGAACTATAACCTTAGGAACTTGGATAAGGAAATGAACGAATGATCTACGGTTGTCCGCCTATTAGTAATGCCGTGTGTACGCTAGTTAGACCGAAATGAAATTTAATGCTAAGTATCGACATGCGATGGCTAGGTGCGGGAGGGCGAGAGGGACGCCGCGAGGTCGCCCACCGGGCGCCCGGTCGTGCACCACCGACATTCCGACCAGCCGCCGACATCTGGGCCACAGGCCTTTGCCGAGGCCGTAGATTGTACCGCGCATCACACATGGCTGTGCAAGAGATAAGGGAAGTGTGCCTGACGACTCCACAGCCAAGCAGCACCTCATCCTCCATTAGGCAAGGAGGGAGAGGTAGATAAGTAGTAGGCATCCAGATAGGATGTTTGGCACTAAGATGGGCTGGTACATCCATCTTCTTCCACCCAGAAAGAGGCAAAGACTTCGCTTGCACGAGTCTCGTGACTGTCGATCGGGGCATCTAGTCACCCGGCATGTTGTGTTATTTCGCCGCCAACTCAATATGATGAGGAGGGATTGCCCACTGAGGCAAGAATCCTCGACATGGACACCTCACCCAATCATCAGCCGAGACGAGTTAGTGGCTGCCATTCAGATGGGCAAGATGGTGTGCTACCATCGCGGCCAGCCCCGTGCAGGCTGAGACTCGGGATCGCCCAAGAGACAGTGATCCCAAGGTGTTACCTGCCACTCCCGCTAGCGGTAGGACAAGAGCTAATACGCTTGTTCCTCCACCCCCAAGATGGGTCAAGGGAACCAAGATTTCGCCCAGCAGCCACCAAGACCTAAGACTTCGCAGACGGTCATATGGGCCGCAGCGCAAGCTCCGGTCGAAAGAATGTGGTTTATGTGCCGAGTTCTGGGTCGCTAGGCAGATGATGTGTTACCATTGCCACTACAGCTCGCATATGAGGCGAGATTGTCCCAGAGGCGCATATCTCGCGGGTACGCAGACCAGCTGCTCGACAACGGATGCAGTGGCACGCTTTCTACTCTCGCACTTGTTGACTTGAGTATCGTTTAAATTGGGTGCATCATATAGTTATTCATCGTTGCATCTTTGCAGGATGGATTCAGCTTGTGGGTCGAGACCCTTGCAGGCTGCATGTGGATGTTCTTCCCTGTAGATGTAGTGAGAGTCGACCGATGCCCGGGATTATGCCTCATGTGCACGCAGAACATCGCATAGCATGGGTGTGAGTGCATAGATGAGATCTATTAACTCGTGTTAAGTGTTTTATGTTATTGTGTCGTGAGTACATCTGTTGTAAAACAACACCGCGCAGCGCTGATTAAAGAGGGCTCGATCAATAAGACTGGCAGAACATCTAAATGAGTCGCACAAGCAAGAAATGAAATGGCTCATGGAAATTATGCACTAAAGACCCTAGAACAATAGAGTGAGTGCATGGTGGGGTTTCTCGAGAGAATTGTTCCTGGAGGGTCAATCAACAATATTATTTATCTGAGTGTGTCCACTACAACATCGAGGGTTAACCAACCCATATCTTCAGAGGGTTGTCCATGCACATCAATCGCTCTGATGGTTGTCCTAATTGATATACTCTGAGGGTTGTCCATATGATATATATCGGGAGGTTTGTCCAATTGATATACCCAGGGTCACCCACATAATATCAATCGTCTGAGGGTTGTCCAATCGATATACTCTATGGTCATTCACATGATATCAATCGCTCTGAGGTTGTCCAATTGATATACACTCCGAGGGTCAGTCTATATGATATACACTCCGAGAGTTGTCCACAAAATAGATTATCATATGTCCACCATTTATATCTGGAGGGGTTGTCCGCCGCTTAAAACAAATACTTGTTTGATATGGTTATCACAAAAGACTTAGAGCTGGATGACAGGAGCCCGGAGAGACTCCGAGATGAAAACACACTCCATTACGGTTGTCACCCCGCACTTAGAGTTGAGGATGTGAGCCGAGAGACTCGAGATGAGGATATACTGATTTGGCTATCACCCGCACTTAGAGTCAAGGATGGGGAGTCGAGAGACTCGAGATGAGGACACACCTGGGACGTGGTTATCACGAGACTTAGAGTCGAAAGTGATGTGAGCCCAGAGTGACTCAGATTCGATACCCATGGGAAATTTCTTATCAGGGTGCTGGTGAGCTCCGCACGAGTTTCTAGATTGTCATTATTCATGACATGGTTTAGGTTGATGGTCCATTGATTGTTTCATGATCAGACCTTGAAAGGTCATCGTGGTACAATACCAAGTAGGAATCGGGTGGTGTAGGTTACATATGCACGTGGTCGACGCGCATAGTGGAATTTCGAGACGAAATTCTTTTAAGGGGGGAGAATGCGAGACCCCTAAAACTGCATTCCCTGAGGGTAAAGGGTAATTTCAATAAAATCGAATTTTCTAGATCTTGATGACAAACGGATCAAGACCGTGGAATCGTCGCGAAATCTAGCTACCACTGCCACTGGCGAATTCCGGTACGCCTAATTTCACGCTTTTCGAGAGGCACGAGAGGAGCGCGACACTGACACCTTATGAGTGGCCAAGAGGCGCCACGTGTCAAGCAGAGATGCAGTCAAACTTGGAGCTCAAGTGGGGCTCACATGTGACACATGGCATCATGCCATTAGAAGAAAATCTAAGTTAGATGGATAAGGATAAGGGTGTAATCCCATGGTCCAATGAGGAATGGACACTTGGCATTGAGAGGACTTTCCTCTTAACCAAGTCTCCCAAATCAGTTTGGGGGAGGAAAAGAGAGAGCAGACGGAGAGAGAAAGAGAAAGAGAGGGTTTTTAGAGAGAGAGGCTCTACCTTCTCTCTAAAATTCCCGGCGATCCCGGCGAGGCAAGGAGCAAAGTTGCTCCCCACGGCAAGGACTCACGCTGCGGATACCGCATTGGGGAGCTTTAGACAAACTCCAAAAAGGTGTGGCTTTTCTCCATTTGTTTTACTTTTCGCAAGGGTCATGTAAATGGAGTGGGATTTACGAGGCCTGATGGCCGTGACTTCGGCTCCAAAAGATTTGGACCGAGTGAATAAATCCTGGTAAAGAAGTGGATACCACTGACCGCTTGTGTGATTGTGTGATGTGTGTTGTTGCCATGAGAAAATAACATGCTGATAGTGATTTTGTGGGTAGTTCCAAGATGAACTGTTGGATTTTACCTTAGCCCATGTGAGCTAAATTTATGTTATTGCCATGAATAAATAACATGTGTAGGTTATGTTAATATATGCATGAGTGATATATTAGGATGTGTTGAATGTTGTTGTGCCAATGCATTGCACTTAGGTGGGGAGTAACCCTGGCCATAGGGAAATCTCCACTCACCGGGCTTTGCTCACCTGGGTCGTGGGACCCTTTTTCGCACCGAAGACGCACGCGACCGGACGTATCCGGCAGAGGCGAAGAAACGGCCAAGATGGCCCTCTCTTGTATTTTGTAAAATTCTGGGCACAAGACCCAGTTTTGTATAAATTGTAATCAAAGACAATTGTAAACTCCCTTTTTATATAAAATCTACATTTTTATGAGTATTATGCGTAGGCCCAAGTGGCCATTTTTACACATGTACGTGCCTCACGATGTGTTTTATGATTCCAATAAGATGGAGCCTCGTGGAAATGACTTGCATGCTCAATAATCAGCTTTGATGGGGGCCTAACATCTCCTATACCCTTGTTTAAATAATTTGGTACTTAGTTTATAAATTGAATTTCTAATTTAATTATGAGTGTTTCTATATATGTCCTTGCAGAAACATTATTTACTATTAATAGCTCTTGCGATTCGACACTAAGGTACATATTCTTTCCCCTTCTACTACTTATTATTTGCTATATATTAGATGCATGGTTGTATATTGTTGTTGTCAATTATTAGTATTCATAGTCAATTAGACAATTGCCACAATTTCCATAAACTGATTATTAGAGATCTGACTCAAGGGCTTAGAGAGGTGTTACGACTCACTACCGTACCTTTCAACAGTAACATAACCTTTCGACTGATCTGATTTCAGACTTTGCTCCTTTTCTAAAAAGAATCATACAAGGGTTTTTATTTCTTATTTTGTTTTCTCTCTTAAAAAATAAACAAAAATAAGTAGCGACTCCAAACCGTTTTCTAAATGGTTTGGTTTTTAAAAAATACAAAAACGAGTCTCACTTTTTAGTGGGAAACGCATCATAGTCAAAATGCGGTGTTCACAAAATGGTGACTCCACTAGGGATTTTAGTGGCTCAAGCTTGAATATAATTTGAGGAAAGTGTGTCAATTGATTGGTTGATTAGTGGGTACCTACTCATTGTGCTTCTTGTATGTTGATAGCACATTGAGAGTTTTTTTTTTTAGTTTACTTCATCTTGATGTATTCTTATTGCATTTTTCTTTCACCTTGATATGTTGATTGTATATTATCTTGGTTGTGTATGATTATGCTTGAGTATGCTATGTTATTGTTCATCTTGCTTTTCATATATTCTGCTTAGCTTGTGTGTACCTTTGGATGATATATTTGCTTATTACTTGACTGCTTATTGCATGACTACCATACTGCTCGACAATGTTGTTGCTGGATGTGGGACACACATTTATCCCCTTATCTCCAACTCCCTAGTCTCGGTTGACTATTTGTCTTTAGTTGTTGTGTTTGATGTTCGATTGGAGACTTATTGCTCCTTGTTTGCTCTTCAACTGAGCTAGTGATTAGGAGTAAGGTCTAATGATGGATCAGATCTATGTTTGAGAGAATTATGGAGGTGGTCGACATATTGATGCTGCTTAGAGTCCAATCTTTGAAGACTTGTATAGCCTAGAGCTAGATATCATGATATGATTAATGCCCAAAAAGTGCAATTTTGAACCCTATATTAGATAGGTTTTGAGTGCTTTTTGCGCATTAATCATGTCATTTATACCAATTGAAGTGTTCAAGTCTTTCTTAGTAAGAATTTATGCCATTTAGAGAGTATTTTTGGTTGTTTTGTGTTTGAATGTACTCCTTGTGTCTAATAATTTTTGATGTATGATGAATCATGAAGTTTTGAACTCAAGTGTCACCTTAACAACCACTCTCTAGAATCAATTAAAAATCAAGGCAAAGTGAAGAAAATTGATGCAAAGAGAAGACAGAGGCAAAGCAAGGAAAATCACAAACCAGCACGCTAAGCCCGCGAAAATTTCGCCGATTGCGTAAAATTTCGCAGTTTAGCGGTACCGCAAGTTCAGCCGAAATTGTGGATTTTCGCTAGACACTGTGGTTCGCAGATCGTTTCCTGGGCCAATTTCATGATTGCATTTAAAATTTCGCTGTTATACCGCACACAAAAACGCAAAAGCAATGCAAGCATATAAATTGCTGCCTTAGCGAATTTTCTATTTTCAAGTTATGCTCAGTGGGATTTCGCTACCTAGCGAAAATCTTCGCCTTAGCGAAATTAACGCCTCACATGTTTTGTATTTAATGCTAACCCACTCCAAATTTGGTGTATTACTCTCTGGCCCTTAACTTAGCCAAATTGTAGGCTTTTGGTATTTTCACATTGAGGTACTATATAAACCCCTCTTTTTTTAATAAATATAGAGAATTGGGGAGAGTAGAATTGGTAAGTTTCATTTTTGTAAATAAAGTCTCGTATTTTATTTAGGGTTTTATTTTTCCTCTTTCTCTCTCCTCCTCTTTCCCCTTACTTTCTAGTTTCCAAACACCCCTCTGAGGATGACAACTCAAGAGATTTGGGCAAGGTTCTCCTTTCTTGAAGAGGAAGGAAGCTAGCTTGTCAGGGGGGCATATGCATGTTGTCCTCTTAGGGATCGTAAAGTCATGTGTACGCATTTATGGTCCCCATCTTCTCAAAATTAGGCTGAATAGCTTTCAATGTTATCGATTCGCCACTCCATGCTTTAGATACAGTTGCATACTTATCGCTAGATGCAATTGGTTCATTAGATGGTTTTTACGAGCCTCTTAAATGATATTTAATGCTAGTGGTTTCAACCGAAAAAGGGGCCATAGTCGCATGCTACCCGTGTTGACTCAAACAGGGAGTTGTGGTTGTTGTGGTGAGGTTTGCATAAACATAGATCCCAAGTTATGCCAGGACTATAGGTCAAGCCATTACACCAGTGATGTCCAGAAAGACTCCTGAGCCACTCAGCTGTCAGTTACATCCTCAAATCCTCCAAAAGCACCCTTTCACACTCATTTCGCACCCCCACAAACTCACCACTCGCCTTGAACAACCAAAAGTCCAAATAAGAGTCTGTTCCTCTCAGACTTATGCAAATCATTCCTAGGGATGAAAACCATCCCCTGTTTGACCCTAGATCACCATACCGGGCAAGAGTTCGACTACTAAGCAGTAGTAGGAACTTAGGTGTATATAAATTTTGTTGATTTTAGCTCAGCCTATCGTGGCACTTAATCAAATGGCGCCAAGTGTTTGATGGTGCCAAACTACTAATGGTAAGTTGAAGTGTACTTGTGATCAACATCACAAGTGAAGGTAACCTTTTTACCTATTTTTGTCACTCAGTTGCAGGAACTGCCAGTTTTCATTACTTTGCAGTGACTGCACTGTTTCTACTTTTTAATCAGTTTTAATTTTTGTTATTTAACTTTAATCTTTTTGCAAGCTCAGAGTTTGCCTTAAGGTTCTAAATTCTCAGAATGTGTGTTTATGCAACAGCCGATGTAGACACATCAGGTGGTGATCAGATGGATAAGTACACAACCCGACCTGGCCAAGGAAGTTAGTGCACACACCGATACCATGGATCCACTACCCCGAAGAACACGAGTCACTGAACCCCAATGAATCCAATGTTCTATAGAACCATGAGGGATCACATCCACCCCTCCTAGAGCCAAGGTCCCATCCCGTATCATTCCTCCCGTCAAGATGTAGCAGTTGAGGCCATATTTGGTACCCTACCTCACATATCATGGTATGGAAAACGAAAATCCATACACTCATATTAGGATTTTGAGGAGGTTTGCACTACCTTTAAGTGAAGGTATGATGACATGGATTCAAGTAAAGTCGAAAGCATTTCCATTGACCCTAAAGACAAGGCCAAGATTTTACAACTCACCGAGGCTCAGAACCATTAGAAATTAACAGTCACAGTGCACTTCAAGAAGTTCTTCGCTCATAAGACTAATAATTTGAAAAGACAAATTTACACCTTCGCAGATCAGACGGTGAGAGATTTTACCAAAGAGCTGGAGAGATTTAAGGAAACCATTAGTGCCTGTCCACATCATGGGTTTGATACTGGATGTCAGAACCACTTATGGGTGGTATGTCTCCGCCATGAGGCGCCTTGGAAACCATGTGGAGGAGACTTTTTAAGTAAGCATCCCACGAAGCCAGTGGATTTTAAATTACGTGGCTGAAACTTCTAAGGGTCGATGAGCCTAACCCTAGAGAATTGGAAAGGATGAGACCCACAAGCAACCCAAGGCGGGATGTATGCACCGCCAAGAAATACAGATGAGAGCTAGGATTTCAACCTCAGCCAGGGCGAGTGCTGGAGGAGCTTCAAGGCAAATGTGCCCTCCAAGAGGTATGCAAAGTGATTGAAAATCCTACACAGTCCAATCCTTGCGCCAATTTCCAATCCCCTGCACATCTAGTAGAACAGTGTCCAATAGCCCCTTCAATGAAGGATTTGATGTCAGAATGTGCAAACACTGTAGGACAATACAAGCCACAACAATCCAATGCTCCATATGGCAATACTCATAAATTCCAATCGAGGAATCACCCTAACCCCGCACGGAGACCCAAACCCCGCTTATGTGTACCCCCAGTGGCCAAACCCGCCTCGTACCTCACAATCACAACAACCACTATCCTCTCCAAGCAAAGGGAACAAGCAATATCAATTTGAGTAAGGTGGTAGGCAACTTTGTCGAGGAAATTGTAAAAGGAATCAATGTGCAACCTGCACAAAGGATTGATATCGTAGAAAGTACACCGAATAAGAGAATGGGATGGGCTGAGAGCAATCTCAACTTAAAATTGACAACCTACGCATTCAATCACCAAGATCAACAAGTTGCTGTAGGTACAAGAGCAGGAGGTTCCCATCACAAACACTTCCAAATCCCAAGGAATTCATGAGGTGGGGTCATCCAACAATTGGGAATCCATGAAGTTAAGGCTATAATTACCCCGAGGAGTTGAAAAGAGGTTGATCAACCCATGCCAAAGCCTCGCTGAAGAATCCAATCAAGGAGAAGAATTGGTAGCTCGAGCATATTCTCCTAAAGGAGGATTCAATGAAATACCGCATACAACCTCCATTTCCACGCACTTAGAGGTAAGAAGAAGTATCTCAAGAAGCGTGCATTTTAGAGGTCCCAAGTGCGAAGGTTAACATACCCTCGTTGACATAATTAAACAAGTCCCCGCTTATGCAAAATGTGGAAAGATCTTTGCAATAAATCAAGAAGCGGATTAGGCATTAGAAGAAGGCATTTCAACAACAAGCCGCCATAATCCAAAGCAAATACCCCACAAATACAAGAATCCAGATCTCCCACAATTCCCGCCAATATCAAAGTGCATAGGACAAATCATTGCTCGATTTAGGAGCCGTTGTGAATCTAATGTCGTATTCGCATTCAAGCTGCTTAGGTCTAGGTGAACTTAAACCTACCAACATCACACTCTCATCGGGCCGATAGATCGCTGAAAATCCCTATGATACTTGAGGATGTCTTAGCTTAAAATAGACAAATCTCTACTACCCAAGATTTTGTAGTGCTCGACACTCCGAGCCAATTGCAAGTGAACCCAATCATGTTCCAAATCATCTTAGGAAGACCATTTCTCGCCACGCCCAATGGCCAAAGAATAAATTGTTTTAATGAGTCATGCGCAATCCATCTCGTAAATACGACTCGAGTTGAACATCTTTCTCATTCAACAACAAACATGAGTTGTTAGAAAATGAAAATCATATAACGGATGAAGTTGTTTCAAATGGTCAATGTGCAGGAAAACAAAGTGCTCAGGAATTGCAGGGAGTAATCAGCCAAGGAGATGAAGAAAGTTTAGTCTTGCCATCACCACTCACAGCAAGCCAATTGCTCAATTCAAAAGCCATCAGCAAGGACCACTTCAATAATTGGTCACCCAACACAATGAATCAAATTTCAGTTATCAAGTAGTGTCGAGGAGATCATTCTCCTCACCCCCTTGAGTAATTTTGGGATTGAACTGTCCTGTTTTCAAAAACCTGATCATAGCTCAACAATTTTTTGTCTTAATTTAGTTAATTTAGATAATTTCTGCTATTTTTCGAAATTTTATATAACTTAGCAGTTTTCACTTTCTGGTAATTTAGTTTATATATTATAGTACCGAGTATTAAATTTTAATTATAGTTTCATCTAGTAAATTATTTATAATGATTACATATTTACAAGACTATTAATTAATTTAAAATTTTTGAAATTTAAAGGCCAAGAAGGCCAAATTCATAAAATAATGAAAAGGCAAAGTTTAGGACTCTTCTGGCTACTCCCGGAGTTCTATAAGAGGAGGGAAAGGTGCTTAACATTCACACTTTCATTCCCTCTCCTGCCCCACGCCCCGCGGAAGCCCCCGAGTCCCGCCCATCGCCTGCTTCGAAGCCGGCCACCGCCGCCACGGTCACCGGCCAAGCATCACGGATTGCGCCTCACACCGAAGTCGCCAATGCCGCCGCCTCGTCGCGACCCCAAGATAGTGCTTCGAGCCCCGGCCACTACCGCCACCGTGGACACCGCCGACCGCCATCGCCGCAGCCGTGGACTGCAGCCGCCTGGCCCCGGGCTTCAAGCCGTCTGTGCATTTCTCTCTCGCTTGGGAGCCACCGCGACCTCTCAGGAGTGAGCCCCGGACTGAGCCCACCACGCCGCCACCCAGCCCCGCAAAGATTTGGTCCCCATCGAGCCTTATTTGGCTATTTCGCAGCCGCTTCGCTGCAACTTGCGAGCCCGATTCATCGCCTTGATTCAGTGACTCGGGCCGGTCTTCTCGAGCCTTGTCAGAGATGCAGCCTCACCGCATTTTCGAGTTGAGCCCTTTCCAGATTTTATTTCGACATCGTGATGGTTCAGACGAGGTGGGTCCCGTGTTAGCCCCGAGGAGAATCAAGACACTCGAGAGAGGCCTGCTCTCCATTCCGACCCAAGATAGTTCATCAATGGCCCCCAGGCCGCACTGAGGAGCCTGTGGATTTCACACTACACCAGACCAACAAACACCCACAACGTGCAGCAACACCACCTGGTAATGGTGACATGATGGGACTCGTGCCCCATCACCCGTACTCAGAGGAGAGTCTCGAGGCCTGTGCCTGCTGCCCGCATCTACCAGCGAAGTCATCATCCTCTCTACAAGTACTGCCACTGGCCAGATCCGCCGCGAGGCGACTTCATCACCTCACCGCCGCCCGCCCCGAGGATTTACCGCCATTGCTCGCAGGGGAACCCCATTCCGGGAAATGTGCGACTCCATCGCTGCACCGCTCCATCGAGTCAGACTACGACGCCCCCGGGCTACCGAGGGTCGATCCTGGGATACCGGAGTCCATGAGGATTGATCGAGGATTATTCGCTTAATAGCTTTCACGACCCTCGGAGGTAGTATTACTACCCACCAGTGGTACCGCCAGCTCTACCACTCGATGACGCCTAGAGTGATCGCCTAGTCCGCTGCGTGGAGCTTCGGCCGCATCGATGATCACGCGAGTACCCAGAGCTTTCTGCCGATATTTCAAAGAAATGGCCTCGCGATATCACCCGCCAATGCGTAGGGTTATAGAGACGCCCACCCCGCCTCATCGCGAGATGGTTCGGTTAATCGCCGTGACACCACCGCTTCGACCAAGATTTTACAGGAGGCGCTCTCCCGCCGATGCCGCTGCCACCATCCGCTCAGACGAGCGATTTCCGCTTCAAGATACGCACAAATGGAGTGTTTCATCTCGAAGCTCTTAACGGACTGGGATTTCTGCCCACCGAGTCGTGATGGCCTCTCCTGCTGCAGCCTCGAGAGAAGGTCCATCTAAGGACTCGTACGAGCGCAGAGATTCCACTACCGATGCCGAGACTCCTATGCCGTGCTCCCCGAGCATATGGGATCTCTGCAGAGTGAGCCCAGATCGGTATGAGGGTTCGATGCCCCCCCGGTCATGTAAGGACTGGTGACACTATGCCCGTATCTTCTACTCACACTGTTTGATCAGAGAGGTACCGGGTCGAGGTCGAGGATCATCACGATGATATAACGCCCTCGAGCCCGAGATACAAGAGAGTCCCGCCCACATATATCACCTTCATCCCTCCTCCACGTGACTACATTAGCAGTCGCAAATGGGATACACCCGCCCATCCTATTCGCGACACCATCTCGCCTGGAAAGTACGCCATGCTACCGAGATAGCTGGTGATGGATGCTATCTCGTACACCAGCGCCACACAGTGTACCCCAGATCGAGGTCAGCCCGTTGTCACTCTATGCTTCAAATAGAGTCACGACGCACTCGGGCCTTCCCTCCTCGTCCCCCGATCGCAGAGAGGAGCCCACTACGCATCACGCCTCTTTCGATGTTTTATCGCAGCTGTTAGCAGCCTTCAGTTCACTCACCACCACCACCACAACAAAGGGAGGGTGGTTAGGTTTCTTTTACATTTTTTTTGTATAGTTACCAAATTTTTATCAACCGCCTACCGATTGATTGGGATTTATGTATTAGCCATAGTAGGCAGTGATATTTTTGTGTTTAGCTTTGTATGCATGTACTAGCCATTTTGGCTATATCAAAAGCTATTCAGTATATATACATAGACTTTTGCATATCATGTTTTGTGCCTTTTCCATGTGTAAGTGATTTTCTTTTCAATTGAACAATTGAATTGCTTCAAATTGGACAATTGAATTGCTTTATGTTGGGAAATTGAAGCACTGTTTGTCACCTCTATGCTAGAACAAATTCCATGCTTGAATTAATTTTTAGTCAATATGATTCGCGATGCTCAACTTTGAAAATTTCTCCTTATGCTAATTCACACACGCACTCCGGGGACATACTTCATCAGTTTAATTTGTTTCTCTCCTTTCATTACAAAGCCGCCTGTGCATGTTGGCAACCTAGATAGGTTTGTGTTACCCATATTTGAAGACCAATGTAGTCTTCCAAAAGGAAAAAGAAAAGAAAAAAAAAAAGAAAAGAAGAGAAAGAAAAATAAAGTCAGGAAGTTTTACCTCAAACCAGCACCTGGCCCGAGGGGTGTATGGCGAAAGCCTTTGAAGCCCTCGATGCCCTAAGCCTTAATTGGTCGAGTCATCGATTTTGTGTTCAGCATGGGTGGATAGGCAGAGTCTAACGACCGTAGGTGCTTGATTTTCAAGTCATACTAATCCCGGCGGCCTCACGGAGTTAGTGGGTCATTTATCCTTTCGACTCGATGCCCTAAACCTTGAGTATCGGGAGTCACTTCCAGGACCCGCTACACCCACTTTGGTGAAGTCGACTTTTAAGCATTGCATCCTACAATGTAATTGAATAAAGAAAGAAAAAGAGTAACTATCCCTATCTAGGTCGTTTCAACAGCTTTAAGGCTACAAGCAGCCAGTCGGGGGAGGGAACAAATTTTGCAATTTATCGCTTAACTGGCTATATAAAAGAACCATTAGACTTAGGTGGAAATTGCTGAGAATCGTGATCCAAGATTGACCTAGAATTGTTCTTCTTGTATGGATTTAGTTCTTCATATCGCTTACAACTTTGATGTCAATTCTTCTTTTTCTCAGCTTTAAAGGCAATGTTTATATGTACATATACCTTTTGAATCATAACCTTTTTGAAAATACTACATGCATCTCCTTTTTTGTTTTACTGCTAAGGGACTAGCAACGC